>WTSP01009157.1:0-61165 GCA_025331215.1 Actenoides lindsayi
GGGCTTCCACCACCTCTCTGGGCAACCTGTGCCAGTGTCTCACCACCCTCCTGGGGAAGAAATTCTTCCTCCTGTCTGATCTGAATCGACCTATCTCTAGCTTTAATCCATTCCCTCCAGTCCTGTCACTGCCCCACAGCCTAAAAAGTCCCTCCCTTTGCGTCCCCTTGGCCATGCCCGCAGCTCGGTACACGAGGGTGGGACCCGTCCCTGTCTGACAGTGGCGGGGCAGAAACTGGGAAGTTTTCCCAAGTAGCAGACATGGTATTCTGGGGTGTGCTATCCCAAACCTGTCTCTTTAGAGGCAGCTTGTCGGTAGGAAGGTGTCTGCTGAGTTTGAAACTATGACTTCTGAAATACGTACAGGAAATCCCTTAATGCCGTTCCACGCTGGTCCTGTTTGGAGAGCTGGTCCTGGTGTTCTGCCTGAGGTGGGAGGTGCTCGCGTGGCAAAGCCCCCGGCTGATGGCATCTTTGCACACCTATGGGAAGTCCATCAGTGCTGCTGGAAGAGAAGTGCCTGTTACCTTGGCAGCTTAGCTCCTGAAACACTTGGAGCACGGTGGGGGTCAGTCAAGAGAAATTCAAGAAGCCAAGCACAGAAGTGCTTGCATCTGATGGCACAAGTCCACCATTTGATGGATTCTTTTTGGCCCCTGCAGGTTGAGAGTATCCTTTAGGAAAAGTTCAGATACAGAATTTGTAAGATGAAAAATTCACAGACTGGGAGAAGGCGAGACATCTGACAAGAACATCAGACATGAATGTGACATTAATGTGTCACAGTTCCTGTTTCCTGCTCCTGTATTTCTAAGTCTTACCTACGCAGATAGATGGAATAAATTAATAAAGAATAAAGCGCTGCATGTTCTAAAAGTGAGACTATACACTTATGACTGCAGTCATTACTTAAGCCTTTCTTGGGCACAACCTGGGACTGTCAGCTTGAAATCGGTCAGCAGAAATTCATTGAATCGTGCGTGGAGAAGAGGGCCTTGGAGGAGCAGGAAGAATGAAATGTCCAAATGTTGAGGTAACTGCTCTGGTTTTTGCAGAACTGTATGAAAATGTAACCAGGATCCTTGCCCCGAAACCCTTTGGCTGCAAATTCCTTTGTTTTTTGAAAGACGTATCCCACAGCAGAGATGGATGGGGGTCATTTAGGAGCAGGCTGTTCTTGTGAGCAAAGTTTGTAGCTTTCTGTTGCTCTTCCAGTGTCAGAGTTGAAGGCATCGCTCCTGTTTCTGAGCAATGGTGAAGTAGGCTGTTCCCGTGAGAGTCGCTGTGTTGGGGTAACATTTGCAAGGAATCCTGAAATTCTCACTTTTCCGTGAAGAAGAGGTTGTGAGAGAGGAGATAAATGGCCTTGACACATACTTGAAAAATGATGGCAACTTTTCAGCATTTTGTAAAACAAATTACCTAAGTCGTTAGGGAAGAGGGTTGTTACTGAAATGGTATGTGGGTTTAAAATGTAAAAACCCATCTGGAACAATGGGACTTACTGTGGAGCTCTGCTAGTATTGAGAAGGTGTCATTTAGCTTAGGTTCAAATCTCTCCACTTAAAACTGGTCATCCTTGCTTTTTGAGAGGCTGCACCTTCTCACCCGGGGTGCGTGTGGGGGTCCTTAGCCTCTACTCACTGAATGACACAAGTGAAGAGGCCACAGTGAATGAAGGTTTTTTTCAGGTGTTTTTTTTCCACCCAAAAGTTCAAGATGCAATTCTGCCGGGGCAGTTTGTCCCCACTGCCATTCAGGTTTGATCTGTTGATTTAGCCCTGGCTTCCATGTGCAGAAACACCGTGTGTGGCATCAGAAATACTGTGTTGATTTTACTGATACTAGGGAAATTAAGACACAAAGAAAGGGTTCGCTTGCATAGGACATCTTGTAGACAGTGTGGAGGTAAAATATGGGTTTTTTTTGACTCTTGGCCTAGTGGTGCAAACTGCTTCTCTTGGACTTTTTTCTGTAGCTGTCTCACCCGTACCAGTCTGCACCTCTGTCCGTGTGTCTGTGTTCTGCAGTGCTCTGTTGCTTCTGTGTATGCCTTTGGCTTCTTTTGGTAAAGCAGTCAGTGGGTTTAATACTGATGTGAATAGGTCTGCTGGGGAGTATGTTGGGTAGCGGATGGAGGTGACAAATATCTCTAAGAGTTGTTGCTGGGGCAGCCTGGTAGTGTGAGCCTGCATGTCTTCCCTCGCTTTGTAACGCTACGAGATAATTTGGGTTAAGAACAATGCTGCTACTGATCTGTAGCCATCAGGACTGATAAACTATATGAAGGGGCCTTCAGAGTATTTTGGCAAACCGTGTTTGGATGCTTAGTGCACACAAAGTCTATCTGCATTATTCAGGAAGATAATTCCTGTCTGTGCTGTTTTCCTCCTGTGCTGAGATCATTCTCCCCTCCAACTGTTACCCTGTTACCCAGCTGAGGTCTTGATAGTTCTCAGTTTTTCCATAATGACAAAATCAAATTAGCCTTACGATGACTAGTGCATGTGAAATTCCTCATGGTTAAAGCACATTGCCCTGAATATTTTCTGGCTGAATTTTTTATTTATTTTTTTCCCCTTTCCTTGGGAGAATTCAGCGTCCTGTGTTTGAAAGGGAAAGGAGAAAAGATGCAGATTAGGAAATGCTGTTGTTTAAGGTGCAGGGAGGAGCACATAACTTGCTTCTAGAACATAATCTGTCCAGCTGTGACTTAGTCATCTTCAGTCTTACATAAAACGCATCCAATCTAAACAGTTGAGCATCTCCCTCCTGAATGCGGCAAACCAGCATCCTTTATGCTCATGCGGAGCTGTATCAGGCACAGGCCATCTTCTTAGGAGTGCCATCATACTCGTGAACCTGCAGCATCCATCATGCTGTCAAGCCTCATTTACTCATGTGATGGTGGTGGTTTGTTTCTTTTTTTTTTTTTATTCCATTCCACAGTTTTTCCAAGTTTGAAGAGGTTCCTTGCTGTTGGCAGGGAATACAGTACTGATAATCCTGGACAGGAGAGCAGAGAATGTAATGTGAGAACAAGAGGGACTCTCCAGACTCAGACTGAAGGTTTTGTTCCTCTCTGATAGGGCCAAAAATTGATGCTTAGGGAAGGATGTAAGGTGAGAGGATCGCAGGATCTTGGCCGACATCTCTAATTTCAGTGTAATTCATGCTGTTACATTAAATCTAGCCCTGCCCTGAGTCACTGTTCTTTAAGAAAAAAGGGGATACCTTGACTGTTACGACATGCTTTTGTGTGTCCACACTAGTCACTAATACATGTCCACATCAGTCCTTTGTTTATATAATTACGGGATCTTTGGAGAGGTGGAGGAGATTCCTGTTAGTGACTGAAGCAAGAACTGGTAAGCTTTGTAGGAACCAGCCTGTCCAAGTTGAGAGACACTCTGTGCTAGTTAAGGGGTGATGGACATCCTTATCTAGGTAGTCAAGGAAACGGATGCTGTGAGTGCGTTGTTAAATAGACATATTGATAAAGATAGCTGCTGATAAACCTGACCACTGTGGACATGGGAGATAACATTTAAAATCATATCAGTACATTTGCCACCAATACATGCTTCAGGAAACCGGGGAAGCTAACATCTGAAGTCGCTTATATGTGAAAGAACAATCTCCTCTGGAGAGGCAGGCAGGGCTGGAGCTTCAGAAACATTCTTCAGAGGCTTCTGAGAAAGTGTTTGTTGTAATTCTAGTTTGGGGGAAAAAACCCAAAACAGTTCTGCCCTTTTTTTCATAAGAACTACAAATGTACTGTGCTCACTGTGAAGCCTTAGTGGCTTGTGCTGCTGCTGCCTGGGAACCTCGAGGCTGCGTTCTGCTGCATGGTTTTAAATTCCCCCCAAAGAACTGTGGGAAATCCATATGCTGCTTTTTAGGCTGTGCTCGACAAACATGGTCTAGCTCGTTTGTAAGCTGTGATGCCAAGTGTAGAAATGACTAGGTGAGATTTTTCCAGTCTTGGTTAGGTGGAAAGTCAGATCACCAGAAGGTTATTTTTGGCCTTAAAATGCGTAGTTACGCAAACACTTCATAGCCCTGGAGGAGAAACGAGCAATGTCCTGAGCAACCTGATCCAAGTTGACCCTGCTGTGGGGAGAGGAGGGGGTTTCAGTCAGTGAACCTTCAGTGGTCCCTTCCAGGCTGGATTGTTCTATGGGTCTGTGGGAGTTGGACTGGGTGTAGGAGGTGTGGAGGGCATGCCTGGTTTGGGTGGAGAGGGGAGAGTTAGGAAGGCAGCAGAGTACTCTGACACTAGAAATGGTTGGAGAAACTGCATTAACAGTGGCTATCTACAGTATCTGGGATTGTAACTTGGAAAAGACACACCTAGCTTTATAGACGATGTGAGATGAAATCAGCATGTAATTCACTGGTCTTTAGAATCTTTTTATCTGGGTAGCATAAAATGTTTGATAAAGTTTCTGTCAGAGAGATGCTCGTGGGATAATAAAGTATGTTTATGGAGCTCTGAATTTTTTTGCCATGTTTCAACAAAAGATATGAACCCCTCCAGTTGCAAGGTGATTTGTGTATTAGCAAAACTGCAAACCCACCTATAAATTGTGAAGCAGTGTTTTGGAAAGCAGTAAGCTCAGAGGGCTTGAAGGTCGTCACAGCTAGTTGTCTCTACATGGTACTTGGGCCAGTACTTTATTTAAGAGGGTTAATGGGATTCTTGGGCATATTGAGGAGAAAATGAAAGTGGGAGAAAGGAATGTGAAGCAAAAATAAGTAATCTTATAAACACAGCAATGTTGAGACTGATACTGGAATTGAATTTTGGTTTCCATGCTTCAAGAAGAATGCCAGTGTGTTTGGAGAGAATTCAAAGGACAGCTGCAGAAATGATCCAGGGACTGGAAAATACGCCTCATGATGTGAGGCTTAAAGGAGCTCAACTTACTCAGCTTATTGAAAAGACAATTGAGAGAGGACTTGATCTTTCTCTACAAGGACTTGTGAGATTTGCTGACAAAGGCATGGCAATATCAACTGAGGTTAGACAGATTCAGCCTTGGAAGTACAGTTTCTTAGCAATGGTGATGATTAAGCATTGGAATGCTTTACAGGGAAGGGGAAAGGAGAAAATGTTAGTCTTAGTCTTTTAAAATAGGCCTGACTCATTTCTTGATGGAGAAAATATATTGTGATTTTTAAAAAATTATTATAATAATGCTGTCCTGACACTGGAGTTTCAGAACCTGTAAAGGTTTTGTGCCGTGAGCAGTTGGCGCAAGTTCAGATACACGTATTTGTGGCCACAGCCAAGGTTGTGAAATTAAGGCTAGTGTAGAGGTGGAATAGTTAACCTGGCGCTAGAACCCTGCCTTGCATAAGGCACAGAAGATGCAAAGGGAACTCTGAAATTTAATGCTTTGTGGCTTGCGTCGTTGGAATTCAGTTCTTTCCCATCCTGCGTTCCTTCAGATGTTTAAGATACGGTTGAGACTTTGTGAAAGCCTCTGCAGAGCAGCCCTGATGTCACTGCCTACACTCGCTGGGTTCAGATGAGCGTTTCTGAATTCCAGTTGACCGCAGCAGAAGTCTGTACATTTTTTTTTTCCATCCTTTTTTAGAAACAGCATTAAAAAAAAATATTGCACAACGGAAATATGATTACAGTTCCTCTGAGAGGCAAAGTAAGTACGAGCTCTCCTGGTAGGTTTCATTCTTGAGGTAATGTAGGATCTGCTCCGTTTCTCACGTTAACTGGACTTAGTCAGGAAGTTTGTGTTTGAAACGATACTAAATAATTGTGAGAAGCAGCATTATAATGGCACTTTGCTGGGTTTTGTGCCATCCAAATGAGAGTGTTTGAGCGATTCTGCTCCTCCCTCACTTTGTAAATTCACCTGGGGAATTGAGTGACTCAGTTTGGTAATGACTTCAGATCATGCTTCTACTTTTTATTTGCATTTGTCCGTTCCACCACTCCCTCGATGTCTGCTGAGTTTCCCTGTTTCCATAAATTACCTTGTTCCAGATGCCTTTGCAGACACGCAGAGCTCTTAAATTCCTTTCTGGTAGTTCTCAAAATCTGCTGCTTTGTGCAGGTAGAGCTCTCCTGGTTGGCCCTGCCTGTGCGCACACTCGTCCTTGCCTGCGCAGAGGAGGACACGGAGCTACCTGGACTGCTCTCCTCCTGCGTGGCTGCATTCCTGCTTCTCCTCCTCCGGGTCTGGCCAGGGAGGAGCCCCATCGCTCTCATCTCTGTCCTACAGAAATGCTTCTGTGTCCTCGGGAAGAAGAGGCAGCTCTTCTCTGTAGGTTTTTGAACGCTGAGCCTATCGATATGTCACATAAATTGAGCTATTTCTGGGGTGGGAAAGAGGTTGTCTAGCAACTGTGAGTTTCCTTGCTTAGGGCTAAAGGGATAGTAAACTGCAGAAACGTGTTGGAGCACTACACAGCGTAAAGCAAAGGCCTCCAGCTTCTTCCTGCTCCGCCTCCTTCCTGATCTAGTGCAGCAACCCCTGCTGCTTACCTTGTCCAGACAGCCCCATCTGTCTTAACCTGCAGAAGCAACTCGCTGAAAGTGCCACACGCAACAGAGGTTGTGAAGGCTTAGCAGTGCAGAAATCTGCCCCCTTCTTTGCCTTGTCTCTCTGCTGTGTCATCACCCCCCTCTCCCCAACACTGAGATGCTGATGGAAGCCACCTGCCAGAGAAGGGTTCTCAGCCTCTTCAGCACAAACTGCTCTTGCATTCCAGCCTCTCGTTTTAATGACGTGGTTGTACATACCTGTGCTTAGTTGCAATTGTGATAATCATGAAAATGTCCTCAATATAGTGCTCTGCTCATAATTCAGCATTCCAAAAAGCCAGCAGTTGCGGCAGCAGATAGCATTTCATTATCGATGTGTTACAGAGCCACTCACTCAGCATTGCTTTCCTATGAGCTCTACGCTGAGCACTCTTGGCCAACTGTTTGATGTCAGTACTCCTGCATTACCACCCACAAGCAGTTAAGGTGGTTGCTTACAGTTTTGTGCACTGAGACAAGCTCTTCTCAAAGGAAGAAATTACTAGTTTATCTGCAACTCACCAGAAATAAATCCGGTTTAAGTGACTTTTGTCTTTATTCAGTTAGTGGTTGCAAGTTTTTGACTGCTGATTTCTGGTCATCTGCATTTACTTTGAAGATGTGTTCAACTGGATTATCCGCTTTTCATCTCGTTAACAAAAAAATGGACTAGTCAAAAAGGTAACCGTGTCCCTCGGCACCGTCTGTACCACTGAGCTTGGCATTTATTGCCAGCAGTTATGAAGCAAATATTTGGGACCTTCCTGAAGAAGTATTACACCTTCATCTCTGTGGTTCTAAGAGCAAGTCCTTGATGATCTTGTTTTACCAAAATCTTACCAACATTTGTATTCCATAAAGGTTGCTGGTCCCGTACATTGTTAGCTGATGGCTTCTTCTGTAAATCCGAGTGCTGTAACACTGCAACTGCCTCAACACCCACCCTGCACGGAAGATGGAACATGCAGAGCCCGGCACACCGCGCGACTGCCGCAGCAGTGCCTGCCTTTTGGGATCGGCACGTATCTCACCAGAGCCAAAATACAATGTAAGAGGAGATGCGAGTAAGCCAGGACAGTGAGCTGTGATGAAGAGCATCTCCTGAACGCAATTGGGTGTTGTCAAGCTGGTGGAAGCCCCTGAAGGGGAAATAAGGCTTTTTGGCTAATAGGCTGCCTTTGGGCCTTTGTGATTGCTTTCCACCACTGCCCTGCTGACTCTAACAGGTTTTGTGCTGGAAAAGTAGATCTGCAGGAAACGTGTGATTTTTCTAGGGGTCCTAGAACCATCTTAAGTGACCAGGAGTGCCACTGGGCACTAGTGCCTGGGCAAGTGTCACAGTCAGTGACATTGCCTGCAAAGACGTCCCTGAGAAGGGGATGCGGTGGGGCAGTGCGGGGGGCTGAGCTTTGAAACCTGCCACAGTGCTGGAAGATTGCTGAAATCCAATAAAATTCACGGGATTGTAGTGCTTAACAGTGATTACGTAGCTCGATTAGTAAATGGATCCTGCTCTGGTACGCAGAGCAGGTGGCAGGTGTTTTCGCAGCCCAGTTTCCCGTTCGAGGCGTATCAGACACACCGCCTTTGTTGGGACATGGCACAAGAGCGTGACCTAAGCCTGGAGTAACTTCCTTACAATCAGAGTAAAGCGTATTTGTGTGCTCTCCAGCCCAGGTGTGAGGCTGCAGATCTCACTGGTCACAGATTGCAGAGGCCGTGCCGGAGCTGGGAGGGCGCTCAGTGATGATTTGGGCACGGAGGAAAGGGTCAAAATGAGTCTTGTCATGGAAAGCGAGGCCGAACCTTTGCTTGGGAGCTGCGGCCCCATACTTGCCACTCTGCGCTGTGGCCACAGCTGCCTGGGCTGCCCCTGCCTGGTTTCCCGGTGTGTGCGAGCGGGGCCCAGGCTGCCGTTGAGCGGAGAGCTGCCGGACGTGTTCGGGGAGCCCGGGCGTGTGCTGGCAAGCGTGGGGACGGGAGGATCCCCGGCGGGGAGATTCGAGGCGTTCAGCTCAGTCTCTTCCCCTTCCCTTCCCTCCAACAGCTGAGAGAACAAGCTGTGATTTTTTTGCAGGACTGTAAAACCCCGTTTTACTTCTTTCTAGCGGCAGGTCCTTCGCTCTGCCCGAAGCCGTGGTCGCGCTGGCAGCGAGGTGGCCCCATGTAATGGAGGCTCCTGGGGGGCACGAAGGGATGCCTGGGGGGGCTCGCCAGGCCTGGCTGGGCTCCGGCGTGTTTTGATCCGAGAGCCTTTGGCCGTGTTGCCATCTGCATAGCCTGTGAATAGTTTTCCCTGGCACAGACCTTTTTCCTCAGTGTTGCATCATCTCTGGGAGAAAAGCCAGGTCCGGAGCACCAGCACAAAGGCTTTCTGAAGCTTATGAAGCTTGTTCTGTGTGCGGAGCGTCTCTCTCCTTCCTGTCGTCCTTTCCACAGGATTCCTGAAGTGGCCTCCGTCCGAGAGCCCCTTCGTCAACAGCCGCTTTATCTCCGCCGCTTCCTGCACACCTGGCTGATGCAACGTCTGCCTTGGAAACTGCTGCTGGACTCTCTGGAGCTGGGTTGTTTGCCCTGGCTGGGAGTGGCCAGGCAGACAGCCTTCGTCACGTGGGGGCCTTAAATAGATGTGTAAAGGACGTACGGCCAGACCTGCGAGGCAGAGAGTATTTAGTGGGATTATGGAGAAATCTTTTTTCCAATTCTAGGACTGGAGGTTGCAGTCTTACTCCTGGCAGCTTGTTTGCGGTTAGCCTTGCGCTGGTTACAACTTCGGGACGCTGCTCCGTGCCAGTAAATTCTGCTGATTCCCCTTCTATTCAGCGACTTCCCGTGACTCTGGACCGTCCGGATTCTCATGGGAACTGTAATTCTCTGGAGTTGGATTTGGTCCTAGTTATTGCCCTTTATTGCTCTGTTTCCCTCTGACCTTGCATGTGGTATGGGCTTTTCTCTGAAGTACCTTCAAAACATAGTTTCAAGGTCTAAAAGTGATTCTTTTTTTTCTTTTTGAGGGGGTGCTGTCTGACAGCCTTTTTAATTTAGGGTTTGCCTGCTTAGGGAAGTTTAATAGCAACACAGGTACAGCCATTTGTGTGAAC
This sequence comes from Actenoides lindsayi, assembly GCA_025331215.1. Classification (NCBI taxonomy): domain Eukaryota; kingdom Metazoa; phylum Chordata; class Aves; order Coraciiformes; family Alcedinidae; genus Actenoides; species Actenoides lindsayi. The sequence continues at coordinate 9,652 of WTSP01009157.1, forward strand.
ACAATTACATTCACAAGCAACAGCGTTTAGAGCAAGGGAACGCTCTGGTTTGCTAGGATTAAACCAATGTTGTTTACATTATTTAAATTGAGTCTTATTTTAACCATAGCTATTTTCTGGTGCAGGTCTCTTGAATTCTATCTGAAACCATAGATTTTATATGGACAAGGTGTGTGGGACTGAGCCAGTTTCCAGCACTGCTATTCCTAGTGGACTGCTCTGCCCCATTTCAGAAATGTACTGACCCCAGAACCCTATCTAAAAGGGAAAATATATTTTACCTGCTTCTCCTTTTAGTCCAATCTTCTTGGCATCAGCCGCACTCGATGAGACGTGGCAGCGTTTCCTTCCTGCCAGCTGTTTTGGCAAGGGCGTAGAGGGGACAGTCGCAGCGGTAGCATCAGCTGCCACAGCTGGATTTCTTGGAGGTTAGTTGTCAAACCCTTCGTCTCAAAATAGGGCTTCTCAACCTTTTTGTTCGCATTTTCTGGTTTTTTGTGCCACACAGACATTGGACTGTTCTCCTTCACCCCGTGGGAACAGAGAGCGACAAACTCGCGGTATAGAACCAGCGTAGCAATCAAGAGGTGTTCCCCTCATTGCAGAAGAGTTGTTTTTTTTTGCTGTCCCAAATCAAAAGTTTGTAGAACTGAAAAGAGGGTTGTTTTACCTCCTTCCTGTTTCATTTACTCCAGTAATTTTTGTACCCTCACTCCTGCGGGATTTAACGTGTAATTCTTTTTTCCCTTTGTATTGCTGTGTATCTTTCAGAAAAGAACAGAAAACAGTATTTGCAAAAATAAAACTGTTTTCAGAGGGTTGCATTGCTTTCATTTTTGAAAATATCATTTTAAGTTCTTCAATGTTTGAACAATTTGTCACCTTCAGCAGCATCTTGTTACGCTGTGAGATAGAGGCAATGTAAAACAATGTTTTTAGCATGGAGAGAGGCCAGCAATTATTCTGAACCTATGGGATTTTTCTGAATTTCTCCACTATTACCATTATTTTAAGTTTTATTTTGATGATTAACCATTTTTAAGGTATTAGCATTTCATACAGGTTGCTGGCTTTTCAAAATACTGTGTCATTTTCTTGAAGATTTCTTCTGTTTATGGCACTTAAAAGTTATGAGGACTTTGATACGACGTCCTTGGTTGGGATAGTCCTTTCCGCCTTATGTTGAGATTGTTATTCCTTTAAAACATCACCTCTATCACCCTCCTGCTCAGCAGACTCTGTGTGCAGGCCACGCAAATGCAGCTAGGTCCCTTCACACCAGCATGGGGTACAGGCAAAGTGTCCTGCTGCCTGCCTGCAACCTCTCCATAAACATGCCTCAGAATAATTTGTTCTGACGTGGAACACTGCTACTCTGTAGTTGGCTTCTACTTTCTGGTTTGGTGTGTATTCGTTTATGCAATTCCCCTGATGTGTGACTCTTTGACCAATTTTAAACTGTTATAAATTAAAGTTTCTGGTAAGGTTCTGTGATGCCAATCAGATGTTTTGAAAAGGTCCAAACAAACCCTTGTCTGAGGTCTCCATCTCTGGAGTGTACTGGACTGTAAAGAATGTGGTTGAATTGTCCAGTTGAAGGTATTTGTGGAGGCAAAGTCTTATCTGCCCTTCCTTTCTCTTTTATTAAATTTCTATTTTGTATCATAATACCTGAAATCCTTAGTGACTTCATAAGAAAGATGGGATTTTTTTTTCTTGTTTTGTGTGTATAACAGATATTTTGCATGATTTCTTGACTGCTGAAGCAGCAGCAAAGTTTGGAGGTTATTCTTTTTGCTTTTCTGAGCAATCTCTGCAGTCTTGGGTCAGTTGCTGAGAACACTTGACTTTGCATTTCCTAATTTCTCTGCTTGGTGGTTTTATTTCAGTTTCTCAGCGTCATCATTTGTAGTCTCTTAGGGTGTAGTTTTCAGGGGAATTTAACTAAAATTGATGTTTTCTTCATCGGATAAAGTGATGGAATCCCATGGATGGACATGATGAAAGTTGACTTCAAATAGCTTAAGCCTAGTTTAAGTAAACTTAATCAAAAGATTGTTAGTTTCCTGTTGTTGACCAAGTTCTATCAAAATCAGTTTAACTTGCTTGTATGTCATTTTTAAACGTGGTTTTAACACAGCCCTCACTGAACTGCTTTATCACACTGACTTTAGCTAGATGAGTGTATTTGTAGACATGTGTAGAGGTAGTTTCTCATGCTTCCATAAAGTACTTTAAAGAATTGTTAATATGATTTCATATCTTGAATGGAACAGCTCCACTGATCTGTAGGGCCACGAGTACCAGAAGCTGCTTGAAATCACCTGTGTCCTCAGAGCAGCAGTTTTGCCTTTCCCCAGTCCTTGGCTCCAGGCCTTGTGCAGCATGGTGAGCAGGATCAGGTCTCCTTAGGTTGTTGCTTTTTGACACTTAACAATTTTTAAATGTTGTTATTCTTGTTACACGAGCTTGTCAGTGCTTTATCATGGGTCTCTGCATCCTGGAGAGCACGATGGTGAGCTTTGAAGCAGATGTATACATACAACAATTTGGTTTTGGCTATACTTACCAATGTATAAAACAGGGAGGAGTCTTAAGAAAGCTCTCAGGTAAATCTTTCACCTTTGCACTGTATCTGTCAGTAGCTTGGTTATCACAGCATGCATATGCAACTAGCAATGAGTGCTTGTTGCCTGTGATTTTTCTCCTTTCTGTTGTAGACCAGGAGCAAGTTGTCCCACAGCCAGTGGGATGGGTGGGTTGCTGTCTTGCTACGTCAGTCAGCTAGCAGGTGATATAGGCTGCTGCTGACAGTAGTAAACACTCGTGTCAATAGTGCTTTCTTCAAAACTGGCACAGTTGTTTCCTGCTGCTCAGTGAACCCAGCTTGTTTTCAGACAGAGCTGGGCATTTGGATTGGTAGATTGAGGCACAACTCAAGTACTTTTAGGAATCTGTATGTTTCAGAATCAGTTGGGGCTAAATGATTGAAGGATTTGTCTGCACTGCCCCTGCCTCTGTGTAGGTGTCCTTACAGAACAAGTCTGAAATTCTGGGAATTTGATGCAATTTTTTTAAGCTAAATGCAAAACCCCTTGATGTGATTCAGTTTGCACTAAAGGTCCGTGCCCTTCTGTGAGGATCTGCCCTTGACATGGGGTTTATGGGTGTGCTGGAAAGAATGGGCAGTGCTTGCTTGGACTTAGGTGGACTGTCCTCATATTTGGGTGGCACTGGCTGATGAGACAGGACTTTTTCAGTATGGCAGTTGAAGCACTTCGTGTTTACGTTACACGCCCCATAGATTTTGGCTATTCTGAGATTTCTAGGGGAAAAGATGAATGAATAGGATCCATAAGCCTGCTAGGGCTTTTTATCCCGCTCCACTTGCAGAGCGGCTAGCTGCTGATGCTGATGACAGCATAAGTATGAACTGGTCAGAATTTGCTGGCCCAGTCCCAGCTGAGGCTGATGGAGAGGATGCCAACAAAGGCTGCATGGCAGAGCTGCTATTTCCAGTTTGCCACCAGCTCTGGCCTGTGGCAGTGTGGGATTCAGGATTGAAACGTGCTGTGAATTTGATGTGACTGGTAATGGCTTGGAAGCTTAAAGATGTGCAAATCATTATATATGGAGCTCATCCTATACAGGTGACCTGTAGGCCTGTTGCTTGGCATGGAGAAGAGGATGACAAGTTGGACACTAGTGATCTCGGGTTGTCAGAAGTCTTGAATTCGTGTCCAGTTTTGGGACTGGAATAACTGGAGTTGTTGGGAGGTCTGGGGAGCACTTGTTTGTCGTTTGCTGCCTGTGAACAAGAGACACGTGAGAAGTGGTCATCACCAGTGCACACAGAGGGGGTTTCCCAGTCCTCCCAGTCCTGGCACGCGTGTTGAAGTTGTGTATAAACAGAAAAGGCTTTTTCTCAGTTTGTCTATGGTGTGTCTTGTACCAGTGTTATCTTTTTTACCCTTCTCAGCGACGCACGAGACACTGGATGCACAGCATTAAAAGAGCTGACATGGACTCTCAGATGTGCTCTGGCGCCGAGGACAAACAGCTGAACGTCCCGTCGTCCCCTGCCTGGGAACTGCCTTGCCCTTGGGTCTGCGGCCATGGCAGTGTGCAAGGGGAGTGCTCTGCCCCGCTGAGACTGTGCAGCATCACCTGAGATGCGTCCAGCGGTGATGGAGGCTGGGCATCTGAATTTAGGGAACACATGCAGTCTGAGGCCGTGCCCAAGAATGAATTCTGCGTGGCACTCACCAGTGTTTTGTAGAGTCTGTCACCAGGCGCTGCCACCGCAGGGCCCCAGACGCGTCCGTGAGACTGGGACACCGGTAAAAATAGCAACAGCCACATCTTGAAGGTGGAAGCTCCCTGGTAATACTGACTTTTAACACCACAAGTAATGAAAAGAGATTCCAACGGTAAATTTTCTGCAGCTGCTTTATTTGCAAGGTGGAGAGCAGCGGTGGTGGCAGCGAGCCAACGCTGCGCTGCGGCTGTTGCATCCTAAACAGAGCGTCGCAAATGAGATTCACTGTTGGAGCAGGTGCTGCCCAACCTTCACTCGGCCAGCTTGGATTTATTACAGCCCTTTCCGTCGATACAGGATGTTACTTGAGATAATTGAATAGCATAAATTCACGTTTTAGCTAAGGCAGCCGCTTACGGGGTTGGGCTGAAGGTGGGGGAGGCCTTTGGTGTGTCACATGTGCCGAGTGACGATGGGGGATCCCGGTGCTGGGGTGGCTGCGCGGGTGGATACTCATCTGGGCTGTTACAGTGATGTTGGGGAACACCAGGTGTCTTTATACTGGTGTGACTGGTTAAGGAGGAAGGTGTGTAGGTGCCAAATGTGGGGGAAAAAAAACAATTTTCAAAACCAGCTAAGTATTATTTACCTGATAGGCTGTCAGAATTCCTGTTTCAATTGGATTGCAAGAAGAATTGCATCATAAGGGAGATAGGTTTGTGCTGTGGTCTGAAGCTCATCAAATTGGCACTAAGACTTTGAATTTTATGAAAACTTCTTCCGGTGGCAGCAGAGAGAGTTTGGTGTGACTTTTTTCTCCTGTACAGTTGTATCTTTCGTGGGGGGAGAGGTAGGAAGGAGTTTGGGGTTTGTATATACAGGGAATCAGCCAGTTCGATGGGTGGACGTTTTGATCTCCACCCCAGTATTTTCTGTGCGGGCTAATGTTTTGGGTATTGCCAGGCCAAGTTTCATGAAGACCAGACTGTAATCTAGCCTGCAGGTGATGAGGTCTTGGTCAGCGCTGGAGATTGGTCTCGGCAATTCATTTTGAATGTTACATTGTCAGAGTTGAAAGTGCACGTAAAACAGCAGCAACAAACAGCAAAATCTGAGCATGGGCGATGGTTGGGCAAGTCAACATAAAAGCAACTGAACTGGGATTTGCCTCGTCTAACCTTTCTGTTGGGTATTTCATGTTTCTCCAGTAATCTCTTCCCTAAAGTGGGAGTTACTAGACTGTTCCAGTGCAACAGTATTTGTACAGTGTTGATGGAAAGAAGGTTTCTTACAAGAAGTGGCTGAAAGCTTGTCCAAATTACCGCAGGACTGACCAGATGTCCTGTGGCTCTTGAGGCCTGAAGCTGCACCTGAAATCCTCTGCTTCTGCTGAGTCACGAGCAGGCAGGAGGATGGAATTTGTCCGGCTGAAATCTCGGGCTGCTGCCAGCTGGGTATGGTCATGGCAAAGGCAAAAGATCAATACAAAAAAAATCTTAAGCAAGTATTTTAAAAGACTGGGAGGGGGCGACAGTTTCTATGTCCCTTAAAAGGTAAAGGTGCTTCAGACGTTGAGAAACTTGTCTTGTTTCATTTAACCTTCGGCCAGAATTTTATGTGACTCTGGGTTGTAGCAGGGATTGTAGCTTGTAGCTGTAATTTAGCAGTAGTTTGTCTCATCTGGTGTCAGTGTAGAAATCAGTTCTGTCACAAGCTTGAGAAAAGGGTAAATTAGACACTTCCTAAAGGTCCTTTTATTTTTCTTTTTATTTTTCCAGAAAACACACTCAAGGACACCTGGGCTGTCTTGGATTTGAGCTGCTTGTGAGCTTAGTCCTGCCTGTTCTATTTTTCATCTCCCACCTCCCCGAGAGTCCGTTGCTTTGGGGCATAATAGGGAATTGCCACAGACCACTTGGAAATCTTTACGTGCCGCTTCTGTAGATTGCCGTACGCCTGTCATACCATCAGAAAGATCTCTCTTAGGGATGTGTACCGAAGAAGGAAAATAGTTCCTTATGCTAAGAGAAGCGGCCTGCCTTCTGAGACAGGAAAAGGCAATATAACGAGTCGCAGTTGAACTTTCTGACTCTCTCGCTCTTCCTTCATTTGCCCTTGTAGTGAGTGTGTGTTTTTGTGTTTCTGAAGGGGTTGTTTTGTGTGTATAAAACAATGGCTGGACTATGGTGTGCAAAGGCTGTTCCCTATGAGAAATTCACTACCCACAGGAGAACTTGGCTCGTGGCCTCTCTGTAGCCCAGGAGGGTTTGCTGGCGGAGTCTCGGAGATGCCGGGGAGCATGTGACGGGCGGCTGTGAGCGCAGGCTGGCTCGCCCGCGCTGCCGCAGCCGGGGCAACGCCGCAGAAAGTTACTTCAACCTGCCCTTAAAGTTTGACGTGCAGAGAGGGGTGGCTGAATTGTCACCATTCTTTGGGTTTGGAGCTACCTTTGCTATGGGCAGAAATGCAGCTTTTCCCTGCATTGGGGGGAGGGGGTGTTTCTTTAGATACGTGTAGAATAATAGCTCCTTTATGAATGTTTGTTATTGAGGTTATTTACATAACGAGGACCTGATCCCGTTTCACCTCCGCCTGCCATCCGACCCGTGGAAGTTGGCGGGTACGGGCGATTTCTCTCGCCGCCTTAGCAGAGCGCCAGGGTCAGTGGGGACAGTGGGGCCCAGGCATGGGCTGTGCCCCGCCACGCTGCCAGAGCTCGCCCCAGCTCCCTGCGCTGAGCCCGCGGCCCCGCCGGGATCCTCGCTGCAGCGGCCTGTGCTCCAGCGACCGGGTGTCTGCCCTGGCTCTGCTGCGGGAAGGTGTCAGCGGGGATTGCGGGAAGTCGGGGCCTGCTCGAGGACTGAGGAACTGTGCAGAATCCGGGATGAGCCTCTTGTGCTGAGGGGAGGCCGTCAGTGGTGCAGGGATAGCTGGTGGTCGCTCTCGCCCCTGCTGCGGGCCCAAGGAATGCAAATACGAGCCGGTCTTGAGCAAGAGGTCTCAGCTCAATCCACCTTGGCTCTGTCTCGTTGTCCTCCCAGATGGGGCTTTGCCTGCACCTTGTGTGGGGAAGGAGTTAGGAATGCTGGTGGAGGGCTGTGGGTGATAGGTGACAGCTGCTGCCCACATGCAGAAAGAGCTAATAGATTGCTTATCTGATAATTAGTCCTAAGTTTAGTTGGGGGAGGGGGAAACTACCATTATCAGCCTTATGGCAGAGCAGCTCATTGCATGTCACGTCCAAGATGGTAAAAAACAAAAAAACCAAACCAGCACAAAACCCCAAAACCTCACCAATCTGCTATAATCTACCTCTTCCCTGGCCCTACATACGGAAATGAAGTAAAAATGATGCAGCATGTCACTGATGGGAATCTATTTCTGCTTTTCTTCTGCCGTGCGAGCCTTCACGGGTACGCAGGGAGACCTCATCCTGTAACAGAGATGCAATGCTTTGTTTCTACCCTGGTAGGTTTCCCCATGTCCGTGACGTGTTGGCCGAGGCTCTGCGGCTCCTCTCCGCCCTCGGAGCGGCCAGTCGCTGCCCTCTGGACTCCGTGATCCCCGACGGGCGTCATGAGCATTGCAATCCCTCTGGGAGTCACCACACCAGATACATCCTACTCCGACATGGCTGCAGGATCGGAGTGAGTGTTACCCCGTGGAGGAGGAGGGGAGGGTGTCAGAGGGCTGCCCTGGAGTGGGGCTGCAGGGTCGGTGCCGGTGCTTTCTCCACTTGGGAGAGAGGGTGTGCTGGTCTGCTGGCTGTGTGAGAGATGAATGCAGAGACAGACTCTGAGCATTTATTTAACAAATGCAGCAGTATGGGAATTGGTAAGTTTGACATAGGAGAGCGGGGACGAGGGAGAATTCCAACAGTATGAGGTACTCAACCGTGGGGTTTATATTGGCTTGGCTAGTAAGTCTGTACTGAAGAGCAGGCAGTTGTGTGTTTGCTGTACCCTTGCTTGATGTTGGCAAGGTACGAGCCAGCTCCTTTTCCAAGGGCTTTGTTATCTGAGGGATCTGTGCTGATCCTACTGGGTCAGACTCAATTCCAATCTTATGTGACTGATTTCTGGACCCCTTTGGAGCTTGTGTGGCAAGATCAGCCTATGTAGACAACTTTATTTTGTTTCTGCCACTGAGCAGATTCAAGAAGCCCATCTCGGTGGACAGTCCCTCAAGGTCCCGACCACGGGACCCTGTACAGAGATAGCTGTCCTATCTCTGAGGCCTGCTGAAGGGCACTTACCTTTTCTTTTAAAAAACTCTGCTTCTCCAGGAGTCAGGAGCATTTCAAATCCAGAAAATATTACACTGTGATCTTTTCTTAAAACCCTTGTTAGAATGATGTCAGCTCAGATGAGTACTATGTTTTTGGCGGAGGCGAGAGGGAGAGCTCAAGTTATTTCTGTGTGCCTCTTATCTCCTGCTTTCCTGCCTCCTGCTTTGAAACACGGACTGTAGCATCTCTTTACCAAAATTTACAAAGGGCATTTTGGAGATAGATCTCTCCATGTATTATTTAACGGTACCTAGTGTGCAAATACCTGCATGTCAGATTAATCAGTGTAGAACAGATATTGCTCTAGACTCTATTAATTTTAAGCTGTAAGAGCAGTGGGCTAGGGTATGAATCATTGTTTTTGCCTTCCATCTTGCCCTGATTTGACTACGCACAGAGTTTGACTCCACAGTCGCACTCTCTGCAAGTCTGCTAATGCTCTTTTTTGTCTGTCTTGGCACTGGCCCCATTCTAGGCATTCTTCTTCGTGATGCTTTGTTCCATCCTAAAGCCCTTATTTTCACGTGTTGTTTTTAAACAGGGAGTCAGAATCTAGTAAGTCACTTATCTGCGATGGGTATATGATCCTTCACTTTTCAAGACTGAACATTCAGTATTGCTTGTCACCAGGCTTCTCCCACACCACCAGCACTTTAAAGGCTCCCCATGCAGGAATTTTAAACTGTTTATGACAGGAGAAAAGAGTGCTAAATAGTTTACTCATGTACTAGGCACTGCTTTCTGAGCTGAGCATGGTAGAGAGGACAGCCAGATATATCTACGTATGTCACTTGTAATATTTAAATAGCAGAAAGACTGCTTGCAAACCTTCTGCAGATCATCATCTTTTTCCCTGCTTTTAATAAATTTGTAGGTCAAAGTTGAGGCTAGGGTGGAGTGCTTGGAAAAAAAGGCTTTTAAAGATTTCTGAATTGTTTCCTCTGTCTGTTTTCTTGGGAATGCCAGGACTTCATTCTCCTGGCTTTGCATTGATGCACCGTTCCTTACTGCTGAAGTGTCCTTCATGAGTCTGCTCAGAGCTGAGGCTATCCTCCACTTCTGCTTCGAAACTCTGCTGGTTTGGTGCATGAAGTCTGGGGTGCTTGAGCTTCAATGTCTGTCGAAAGGGATTGATTTCAAAGACATGCATCAGAAAAGCAGCGGGAAGGTAGAAAGAAAACTGGCTGGCCCTCTTTTCAAACTGAGCTTTAGGATCTTCACCTGGCCTCTGATATAAAGCTGGGGTGAGAATGCTGAAGGATGTGTTCATCTGAGGGTGACATGGAGGCTGCAGGGTAGTTTTGCTGCGTTGGTCTGGCTGCACATTGGAAGTTGTTGAAGCTCCTTGGCGGGCTGCTGCTGAGGAAGCAAGGGCCCCAGCGCTGTTGCCCCTGGACACCGTTGCATCAACAATCTTCAAGTTTTATTGCTAGTGCTTGCGGCAGCATTGCTCCTATTCCAGGCTGACTAGTTAGGAATGTGGGTGACTTGGACAGAGGAAGGATCTGCCGTTTAGGCTCTTCAGACTCTTTCCTAATATTGTTTATGAAAATACGATTAAACCTGAATGGATTTAACTCCATACCAATCTGGAAGCCCGAAAGGATTGTTGCAAAGACCCAGCAAGGCTGGATTGTGTGTCAAGCTCTATACAATGTTTTTTATTAATTATATCCTCTGAGAGGTATCACAAACTATCTCCTGCTTTTGACTGTTTAGGTGACTGTGGTTACGTTGAAAACCAACTGAATTTATCATGTCACGTTCCTAAATCCTGAGCTACAGAAGTATGGTTTGCACAGAGCTCCCTTCTGCAGTTCTTTGTACAATAAATTATTGCTCCTTTATGTTGCAGTCAGATCCATCTTACTCCACAGTAAGCCAGAAGGTTAGTGCGTTGGAGAGTGTATCGGGTTTAGTGGCAGGGCGGGGCAAATTTCAGTGCAACAGAGATTTCCAGAGCTAATAGGAAGTCCAAAGGGCAGAGGGGTTAGTATTCTGGGGTGGTGTCTCACCACTGCCCCACGCGTGCCCGCTGGCTGTCCTTGGTTGGGTACTGCCCGATTCACGCGGACCGTGTAGGACCCACTGAGAACCCTGGGAGACCTCACCAGAGCAGCAGAGGCCCGAGGTAAAGGTTTCCTTTCCTGTATTTTTTCTTTCATGCTTGCCCAGCCCGTTGCTATAGTTTTGAAGATTCCACGTGCAGACCTGATTCAGTAATGCTCAGCTGTGTTCCAAGAGGGGCCCTATTTCTAGCCTGTGCAGGGGTTAGCTGACTTGTGTCTTCTGCTGGTAGCAGCCAGTGTGTTTTCTTGCTGGTATTCTGTCTGTAGCCTGGTTATCTAACATTCCCTGCATTGAACTGCAGCTGTCCCTTCTCTGAGCAGGGTTTTTGCAGCTTTCTGTGAAGGATATACCTTTCATTTTCAGCTGTTTTTTTTCCACCACCGTGTGGTCAAAGAGAGCATTGTACCTCAGCAGCAAATCTCCTCTTCAGCACTTTGCACACCTGCATAGGAAGCACAGGGTGAATCTGATTTGTCTGTGGCCGCTCTGCCCAGGTCGTGGATTTTGTTGCCTTTTTGATACAAGAATCTCCCAGCTCCCGGTAGCTGCTGTCAGGACAGCTGCAGGTTTCGTGCGGACCTTTATCACAGGAAGTTGGACTCAGGTAACAATTAGTATCTGTGGGAGAGAGAAACAAGGGCAAGTGCAGGAAAGCTGCTTAGCTGCTATTTGAAATAAGCTGTTGCAGAGATAAAATGGCAGTACTGTTCAGGGGCTTTGAGATGAGGCTGGCTGAGCTCAGATGTGAATGCTGAACTAGACCCAACTTCCTCAACTATAAGGAAACGGGCTCTTACATGCTAATTATATTTTTAACTTCCTAGATTGAGACCCAGTTTAATGAGTTATCCAGGGTGGCCCTTGCTCAATTCCTTCCCTCTGAAAGCAGGTTCATCCTGTACAACTTCTGCACACATGATGCCTGGTGAAGCACATAATAACACCTCAATTTCATGAAGTTTCTTCATTTTGAGCTCATGTGTTAAATAGAAAAGAGCAGTGAAGTACTGGCACTAAAAAAAAAAAAAATGATGTTATATTGATGGGTTTTACTTCTGGCCCTTTCTGCAGCCCAGAGTCTGTGGAAGCTAGTCCAGCTGTCAGTGAGAAGAATGTGTACTCCAGCCACGGCTATGGGGCCACCCAGAAACACAGCTATCGCGGGCTGCCTTACGCAGTGAGTACTCTCTCTGCAGTGAATCAGCTCTTTACTGTCTACTTTACTCTTTTCTCCTTGTTCCGTAGTTATTTGCCTGTTAAGCCTCAGGAGTTTTGGCTTGTTTATTAGGGAACACTGAGTTACAGCTGAGTTCTGCCATACATTTTGCATTTGTGTGTTTATTGTTTGTGAAGTCTTGCATACTCTATAGCAAGCTTTATTAGTGTTCTAGTTGATAGATTTTTAACTGAATGAAGTATATGAATGAAGTGTGACTATATATGAATACATATTTTCCTGGTGGTAATTTTATGCCCCGTTTGGTTTATTGTGCACTATTTATACTTGTTTCAACTGCTCAGGTTTTCATACTGGTAATTTATAACTATGAGAAACAAGGAACAGTCAGGAAGAGTGGGAGCATGGCGTGAAACTGTGGGGTGATCAGGACACCACAGTGTCATTGAGGTTGGAAGGGGCGTCCTGAGATCGCAGCATCCACCTCCCCTACTCAGGCTGACTCTACTTGAGCAGGTTGCCCAGGACTGTGTCCTGAGTATCTCAAGAGACAGAAACTCAACAACATCTCTGGGTGACTGATTCTAGTGTTTGACCACTGATGTCATCTGAAGGTATTAGCAGTACAGCAGTTAATTTCGAAATAGCTTAGTTATTTTCATCGGTTTTGAATATAATTCATGGGTGCAGAAGAGAATCATTCACATCTTTCAGAGCTATTGCTTTACCTCCTTGGTAAATGGAGGAATTCAGACTACAGTTTTACACCAGTTATCAAGTAATAACCTGGGAACTGGGGATTTAGGACTTCAATTTCTAGGCACCGTATCTTCACGTTAAAAGTAGTACTGCAAATACTCGTTTGCAGGATCATAATTACGGAGCCCCTCCTCCTCCAACGCCGCCAGCCTCTCCTCCTGTCCAGACCATTATACCTCGTGCAGAACTGAACGGCCTGCACTCGCCTGATGAGGAGAACTCCGGGGACAGTGAGAGCTCCTCAGAAGGAGAATCAATTCCCACTTGGTGCCACTGCAGTGTCTCCCAAGATGGTTTCCTCCTCAAGTGTGAAAAGTGCAGGTAAGCTTTGGTGCAGTGCAGATCTGGACTGCTCCTCGTGTTGACTTCTCATACTGAACCGTGTCACATTTGGGCTGTGGGACAGACTTCCTTTTGCTAACTGGAGCCTTCTTTCCAGTGCTTTACCCAGTATTGACCCTCCTCCTTTGCGTTGTCAGCCTGACAAGTGTTGGCGGCACCAGGAGTGGAGATGAGGATGTTAAATCGATGTTCTTATCATCCTGGGCCCCACTGAGGGCATGCAGCTTGTGACATCCTGTTGAATTTCAAGTGACTTTACTCCTACAAACCAGCTTCAATTGTGCATTCTCCTTTGGCAGAGGAATGAGCAGGGGGAAGGTGATCAGACTCCGCCGCCGGAAGCAGGACAACGTGTCAGGTGAGCTTGAGGTTGTAACTCTGATAACTGTGACTTACGAGTTCTTTCTGCAAGACCTTTGTCTTTTGGCTGCTGTAATCATCTAACTCTGATCAGTACCTGCTAATGTTCTTTGCCTCTCAGCCACTGGGATTTTCTCCTCTGCTTCCACCTTACCTTTCCCAAGTTAGCTCTTAGGAAAATCAGATTATCTTGTGAACAGAAAATGTTCATCAGTGCCCTTCTGTGAGATACCAGACGTCTGGGAAATCTGTTTCCAGTTTGGGTGGGGAAAACCAAAGTTTCCAGTTTGGGCGGCATAGTTTTCTTAGGGAAGAGCTATACAGGGTCATCAGGTCGTCTGGATGAAAATGGACTGTTCTCTCGGATGAAGAAAAACATTGCTAATAAAGTACTCCTCGCTGTAGGTGGGGACAGCAGTGCAACTGAGAGCTGGGATGAAGAGCTATCTCCCTCTACAGTGCTGTACACAGCTACGCAGCACACCCCTACAAGCATCACGCTGACTGTCAACCGCGTCCGGAGAAGCAAACCTAAGAAGAGGAAGAGAAGTACAGAAAAAGCTCGCACTGCTCCCAAGGCCAAAAAGATCAAGGTATGTGGAGTGAGACAAGGTTGCTGCATCTCCTACCAGATGCTGTGTGGAGTATTGTTGCGAGCAGGTTGACAAGCTGGCAGTAGACAAGAAACTTTTGTCCTGCCAGGAATTGCTCTTTCTGGCGTAATAATGTGACACCTTGTATTTGTCACCTGCTAGAGTACATGGCTGTTGGTTTAAACATTACCTTACTGGAACTCCACCCTTATTTCCCAGTGATGTGCATTCATGCTCAGAGCTTGGACTTGATTATGTATTTCCCTCCTGCTCTATTAGAATTTGGGGAAATAGCTCTGGGAGTCTGTCTGTTTGTGGCAAAGGGACAGTCTGTGAATGGAATGAAAACATGAAGGGATCATGGCATTTCTTCGCAGGCTCTGTTAAGGAATCTGGGCTGCAGAGCTTCTTGGCACTGGTCTTCAGGGACAGAGATAGTGCCTGTGTGGAAAACTATGTAGGTAGTGATGAACATTTGTTGACGGATGACTTTGCTGTCGTTTTTTTGTGAGGGTTTGGAGGCTGAAATAATTTTGGATTGCTTATACTGGAATGCAAGTGTGTGAGCAGCTGGTTCTTTCTCATCATCTGCTAGCTTTGCCATGCTTTTCCCCAGGTTAGTTTTCCCTTCAAGTTTTTCTGGCAGGCACTGATTAAATAAAAGACTGGGAATAGAAGTCATGTGAGGTGTTGAAGTTGTTAGTTGTGAACCAGCTTGATTCTGTTGCTGGCCCTTTCTTCTGTCAAAGCAAGTGGGATTAGTCGGGACAGTTTTGATTTTGATCTTGAGATTTTTATTAAGTATGAGGCAGGTCTTTTTAGTTCAGAAATCCTGGCCGTCAGGCTTTTCAGCAGTTTCCACTGGATTTGCATTGCAGAGTCTTTTTGTTCAAGTCCATTGCTTCTCGTGTAGGTCCTCCTGTAATTCTTGGCATCTTTTGTTAAGGGTTGGTCTGTTGAAGTAAGATCTAGTGTGGTTCTGGGATGATAATTTTGCAGAAATATATAATTGTTTTTTCTCTCTTTCTCTCCTTGTACGGGGGACAGGCCTTTCGAGAGGGCTCACGAAAGTCTCTGAGGATGAAGGTGAGTAGAACTGAGAACCCTCTGTGATGGTGGTGGGGTTTTTGTCCTGTGTTTTGTGCCACTCTTGGTTTGCCTGGGAAATTTCTGATCGTGGGACCAGCCTCAGAATATTCTTAAGCCTTACCGTGCACCACAAGCAAATCTATTCAATAGAGTATTGCAGGGATTGCCCCTTGAACCTTGCTTTTGCTTTGGATAGCTTTCTGTAAGGCAGTGCCGTCCAGTTCCAGGAGATATGGTTGATTCATTACAGTTGGGAGTGGGGTGTTTGATGTAAGGGACGTAGAACTGGTTGTGGCCACTTTTGTGTGAGGTCAGTTATCATTTGGTTGCATCAAAGCTATTTTAAGCTTGGGCATCAAAGTAGTACACAAGTTTAATGTTGAGAGTCCCAGGCAGCGTTGCCTTGTTTCTCTCCACACCCTCTTCCCAGGGATGGCTGGGGCACTTGTTTCTCTCTGAGTTTCTGCAGCACCAGTAGCTGTGGCTATCTGGTAGAAATTTTACTTGACAGCAAACTCAGCCTCGTGCTTTGAGCTAAACACATTCCTAGACACAGGAGAGGTGCCTTGCAGTTCACTCGGTTCCATCTGACCCCAGTACTGCAGCTGGCAGTGGCTTGTAGCAGGTGGTTCAGGACGTAGGACAGTGTCTGCATGCACCTACTCCCATCATAGGCAAATGCCTTGCGAGGGTCTCCACGCATGAAAACTCTTAATGCTTTTAGTATACATGATGAAATCAGTTGTTCTTCAGTGGTCCTTCTCACTAGTATCTCAGTCCCACATACGTCTTAGTCCCTTATGAAACCAGTTAAGTTACTGACCTCTGCAGTATTCTTTGTTGAATTACTTCAACTATTTTCAAAAAAAGAACTAATCTTAATTTTTTTGTTTGTTTCTATCAACTTCTTTTTTCTCCTTCCTTACAAGATGGTATAAATGGGTTTCCTGATTTTGCTCTCTCTCCTTTACCCTGCTTAGGACTTGCAGTTGTAACCCTCTGGAAATTAGATTATGTTCTCCATTCTGTTTCTTGAAACTCTGATGACCGTTTATCTAGAAGGTTCAGAAGTATTTTTGGATCAGTCACTGAAAGATTGAGATGCAGTCAGCATCATCTAGCGTTACATTGGACATGAGTGGGTTGATTGTAGAACAAGCCTACATGAGTTTTATTTGCCTTTGTGTGTTCTGTTCCTTTGCCTTTTAAAATTTCCTTAATTATTTTTCCAATGTGACCAAAAAACTTTTTCTGGCCATATCCTACCTTAATTTACTTGTATGTAGCAGTGCCAAGTACCAATTCTCAAGAGGTCTTAGTCCTGCCCAGAGTGCTAAGTGGCGCTGTCGTACGATGTTCTGGAGGATACAGGTTCTGAAAAAGGTGTCGTCATAACCAACACTTTCTTAGCTTGGAACAGATTTGCCTTATTTTGGTAGCATGTTCATACGCCGAGAGCGCTGTGGGTGGGTCGGTTTTTCCCGTTGTGTGCTAGCCATTCACTCTCTGCTGTTTGGTGCAGAATTCCCCTTCAGAAGCACACGCCTTGGATGAAAACACAGCTGAAGGGTGGGAGAATCGAATACGACTCTGGACGGATCAGTACGAAGAAGCCTTCACTAACCAGTACAGTGCTGATGTACAGAACTTGTTGGAGCGTCATCTGAACTCTAATAAAGAATACGTGGGCAAAACTGCTATGCTAGACACAATCAACAAAACAGAGCTGGCCTGCAATAATACTGTTATTGGGTCCCAGATGCAGGTAAGAACCATTGTGACAAAAGTGGGGTAGGGTGGGTCCTCTGGTTTCTAGACAGAAGGTCTGGGCATGGGTGAGCCGTAGCTGGTCATAGACCAGTGGGCATAGATTTGATATGAAAGGGAACAGAAGAGATGCCAGTACCAAAACAGATTCAGGAACACTTGCGTTCAACCAAATCAGTATTGCTACACTGGGGATATTTTGTACAGTTCTGTGATGTGGGTCACAGGTATTTTGCCATAAACACTTTTGCTCGCTGAATGGCTTGAGGCAGAACCAGATCTGTGACTTGCTGGAGATAGGAAATTGCCTGCTTTCCAGTTGAGTTTTCCTGTCCTCCTGCCCTACCTCCCACCCCCCGATTCCTCAGCTCATGTTGTGTGGAAAGCTATTTTAAAGAACTTTTCAACGTTATTTCAGTATTTTGGATGATTATTTGGACTCTGGTCACTTTCAAACACTGCACAAGTAGAACTGATTTTAGGGAACTGTCTCTCCCTAATCTGTCTCATCCAAGATCTGCAATGATTGGTGTCTTGCCAGCTTTATCGAGTGCATGCAGACAAGGAGAAACAGGAAGAGGAAAGATGTGTTTCTGTGGTGTATGTCCTCCCCACTACTCCTGTCAGCTGATGTTTCATTTGGTCCGTGCTTTATTGAACAGAGAGTGGCATTGCCCCTCAATTCAGGCTTTGTGGGGCTTCCTTGTCCAGGACAATGGAGATAAGTGCAACTGAAAAGGATGGGCTTCAAAACAGATGTGGGGCACCTCTTCTGTAGAAGGGGAGCAGAGTCAGAAACCTGAATATCAGGTATATGTTTGTGCTTGAATCATTCTTGTTTATATCAGCTGACTCACCACTCTGTGAAGTTCACGTGTTCCTTCCACCCTTCCCTCTGCTTTCATGTAGGTGAAGCACATCAGGCAGAACACAGATATTGCCCCTAAGGGAGAGTGCAGAAAGAGGACTTTGGACCCAGCTTCCTTCCACTCTTGCCTCTAGTTCTGCAGTAAGATGTCTGTGGGGGTTGGGGAGAGAAATTTCTACTCAGCTATGTGAGTAGCCTCCCTAAAGAGAGCAACTGATTAAATAGAGGGAAGAAAAAGTTCTGCTGCTCTAGAAGTTGTAATATTTTCTGAGCCTAAATGTAAACTCTTCTATCTCCTTCATGTGAGTTTTAGAAAAAGTCCTGAAATAAGTATTAAAACATAGGCATTCTTTTAAAGAATTTAAAGAGCAGGACAGATGATTATAAAAGGTACCATACATAAATGTGTTTGTTCTTGTCATGCTCTCTAACCCTCTCCCTTCCCAGTACAGACATAGATTTTTCCACAGGGAAAAGTGGCCAGCATTCCAAATCAGAAGACTCCAAATGTAATATATTATATCCCAAAGAAAGGAGAAAAAAAAAGTTGCCAAACTTCATAGTGAGCTGCACTTACTCTAAACAAGCTGTAGGTAGGGACCTCTCGTTGCCTATGTTGGGAAAGTATAAAGGCACTTGGTGGCTTTGTAGTTCCTTCTGGATACTGAGGAAAGACTTGGTGGCTGTCCCAGGCTGCTGCTCGTGAGCCCGTGTGTCCTTGTTTTCTCTGCTCAGCAGATGCCTGTGGGGTGCTGCACAGAGGAGAAGCCTGTGCGGGTGTGGAGTGCGCGGGTTATCATCTTTGCGCTTTGTAGTTTTGTTCCACAGATTTGCTTCGTCTTTGTTAGACAAACTGAGAAGGCTTCTTGACTTGCTTCTTGGATAATTAGATATTGTTACTGCCTGTAAAAATAGCTTTTCTTGGAGATAAGGAAATAGGTACTTTGAGCTAGAAAAACAAAGTAAGGAGCTCCTGTCGGTATGCAGATAGCAGCTATGCGTAGAAGATGAGTATCATAACTGCTTTATTTGACTATGAAGACTCTGGAGGGGAGAAAGGAATAAAAATAAAATGTTTTATATGCCCTTCATACTCTTACCTTTGAGAGAGTTGTTTGTCTTGGGTAAACAATGATGCAAGTGTATACTTGGGGTGGGGGGGAGAGAGGAGAAGAAAATGTGACCTAAAAGCTTCCCCCCAAGCCAGAAGGAGTAGGGAAAGATGGGATAAGAGTTATACAGGCAGGATGTAGGACTTTGATCATTGGAATGTTTTGAATAAACCATTTCTCAAGCATCCTAATGATGCAAAAGGAAACTTGTAAAAACTATTCAGTGTCATGAGTAAAATCATCTTAGTGCTGGCTACTACTGCCAGATGCTTGACACACTGAAAGCTCTGAATCACTTTTCTGCCGGCTTTTGCAAAACGAAACCCAGTGTCAGTATTTGCCCTTTGTTGCCTCTGATAATTGCTGACTTGAGCTCAAACCCCTGATTGATTTCACATTCTGAAGTGAAGAGCAAAAAGGCCTTTATAAAATAAAGCCACCGAGTATTATGCAGATGTTGCTCTGCAAACATATCAGAACAGTTCTATCTGATTAGCAGTCAGCAATCCCTAGTCTATGACATGAATAAAATCATTTGTTCTTTTCACACATGAAAGCATGGCAGCTAATCCTCTTCATATTTCTAAATTCAGAGAACAAGCTGAGCTAGGGTCTTATCAGAAGAGCTATGAGATCATTCCTGTTTTGCCAAACTCAGATTGTTGAAGTTTTATGGATGTGGAGCTTCTCTTTCCTTCACGGGTTCTCTTCTCCTGCCACCGCCCCACCTTATCCCACGGGTGTTCCCCACGTGTTTTCCAGCATCACCTGAATACGAACGCATCAGTTACGGGCCAAGGATGAGAGTGAAGGCTGCCAGACATTAACTTGCATCTCTGAAAGATACTAGGAGAATTTGATATAGTAGAATAATTTAGGTTGGGAGGAATCACTGATGGTTGTCTGGTCCAACTCTTCTGCGTAGGGCCAGCTTAGATGAGAAACTGATTCTAACAGTAAACAAGTGGTAGTAAAGCAAAATTACTCAGCTGGAGACGGGCTTGTGTCTCAGTCCTAGTTTATCTACTAACTTCACATACTTTCTCATCTCCTGTCACACACTAACAAATCTACTCCCATTTATTTATTCTCTGTTACCACAGTTGGATAGTACAAAGTGTATCCAATGTTTTTAAAATAATGTAACCACTACTCTCAGCAATGTAAACAGTCTTATCCTACAGTCCACTTGCATCATGGCTTTGTTGATCAGAAATCAGGGCCAGCGGTTTGGCTTCTTAGTCTGGAAATCACATGTTTCTTTTATGCCAGTTCAGCGGGCTCGGGGAATCCTCTGTGAGGTCCTATCAGGACCCGAGATATGAAATGATGAACGACACCCTGCAAGGCTTTTCAGAGTCTCCAGTACATACATGCAGGTTTTTCCAATTGCTGGCAGATACAGTAGTATAAAGAAGAGATGTCGTATTAAAAGAAGTCATCTTCTTCCCAGAGAGTTTTAACTCAAGAGCACATACAAGATTGCTACCAAAAAAAAAAAAATTAAAAAAATCTGTGGTCCAGTACTTTCCTAGGGTCAGTATGGAGGGTTCTGTTTGGCTCCCAGTGCTGAGTGCTGCTGCGAGGCATTAACTTTCTTTTCACAAAGTTAGAACATCGTGCCTTTTGTCATTGTCCAGTCTGAGCCTCTTCTTAAGCTAATGTGATTTTTTTATCCATTTGAGCAGACTGCTCTGTAGCTGTTTCTAACAAGAGAGTTTTATCAGGAAAAGTTGGGAGCTTGCTTCTAATAAAATCTTGTGGTTTACTTCTAATTTAGATAGATAGCTGTCTTTATTACTGAAATAAAAGTACACTTATGCCTCAGTTCACTCTGGAGAAGTGTCAAAACCAGGTCTTTATGAATCGTAAATAGCACACTTAGGAAAGAGCAGGCACAGCTCTTGTGGTGAGGCAGCCAGCCATCTTCACATAATTTTTACTTGCAGAGAGGTTCAATCTGTTAAGCAAGAAAAGTTTGTTCTTGTGAATGAAGTCTTCCCTATGCCCTAGTGCTTAGAATATCCCTCCCATTATTCTGTAAAATGCGTCATATTTGGATGGCTCTGCTTAAAGAATGTTGTGGTTTCATACTGTCAAGACACATTGTCGTGAAAATCCGTTGTAATAAAGCCGTAGACATTAACATAAAGAAGATTCAGCAAACTGTCACTACTTAGTTAAAAAATTTATTTCTTCGTGTTAAAAAAAATAAAAATCCACAACACTAGTTGAGCAGGCAATTGAAGTTTCTGGATGTAGTCAAGTCTTTGGCCTGTTAGCTAGAATTTACCATCCTCTCCAGAAGGAAAAGCTTGTGTTTTTACCTCTAAATGTGTGACAACCTACAATTTAGGGAAGATTTGAGTTATTGTGACTGTGGAAGTGGCCATGATTGCAAAGCGGTTTCCTGTTAGCAGCAACTGACGGGTCTGGTTATGCCTCCTAGCTGCAAGACTGCAGTTCTTGGTCTGATAGATTTGTGAGACTTGCTGCTGAAGGAAAGGAATAAATGCTCTTTGCTTCTGATAAGTATTATCAAGGTGGTTGGCCATTTACTAAACTATTACAGAATAAACAATATATTAGCATGACAGAATTTCGGTGTTGCTACTAATTTTTCTTTTCGTGTAAAAAAATATTCTTCATGAGTGAGAGGCCTTTGGTTTAAATTCTTACATTTTGCTCTGGTTTTTGTTACAGCTGCAGCTGGGAAGGGTGACTCGGGTTCAGAAGCACCGGAAGATCCTGAGGGCAGCAAGAGACTTGGCACTAGATACCCTTATAATTGAGTATCGAGGGAAGGTTATGTTACGACAGCAATTCGAGGTCAATGGGCATTTCTTCAAAAAGTAAGAGTACTATGAAGTGATTAGTGTGAGAGCATCATGGCACGGAGAGACTAGTGTCTCTGTGGGATAACGCACGTTGACAGGGCCCTTGTCAGCTGTGCCATCCGTAGAAATGTGAAATCAAATATACAGACTCAGCTTGATGCTCTGCTTATGGACCAAAGCCCTCTGCAGTAGATGTGTTAAACTGTGATGATGAAAGTGCTTAAGCACCCAGGGCAGTCGCCCTGGTGGAAGCACCGCTTCCAGTGAAGTGAGGGATACCTGTTTTAAGTGCCATGGGAACTGGGTGTTTGGGGATTGAGACATTCTGTTACTTCTCCAGGCCATATCCCTTTGTGCTGTTCTACTCCAAGTTCAATGGCGTTGAAATGTGTGTTGATGCCCGCACCTTTGGTAATGATGCCAGGTTCATCAGGCGTTCCTGCACTCCAAATGCAGAGGTAAATTTTCTCTTCACCATCGCTGTAGTTGCAAATAACAGGTTTCACACAGGCTTAGTGCATTCTCTTTCTGTGAATGTTCAAACTGAAAATGCAGTAAGTAGTGTAAATCCTCTGCATCTCTTGCTTGTTTGGTGATTTATACTTGGCAGATGAGGAAGTTTGGGAAGATGAGGTTTCTCTTTGGAAGGAAAAGGTTTCTTTTATGGCTCTCCTTTGGCTGCAGAATGATAGGGTAAGCAGGTGGTAGTAAATGTAAGTAGAAAAGCTCAGGATGAGACAAGAGCAGTGAAGCAGGCTATTCCCTATGGAGGATTGAAAATAATTATTCATGGACTAGATAAGCACTGCTTTGCAGAAGGAGGCTCCCCTCTTGGAAGTAAGAAGTGCAGCTTGTGGAGATGTTAGTTTCTCTCTACTTTGTTTAACAAGGTTCGTCATGTGATTGCTGATGGGATGATCCACCTGTGTATCTATGCTGTTGCCACCATTGCCAAGGACACAGAGGTTACCATCGCCTTTGACTATGAGTACAACATCTGGTGAGTCCTTCACCTCGCCCAGGAGCTCTCCACTGCCCTCCTGGACTGGACATCTTCCTCCAGCCCTTTCCTCGCATTCTACATTTTGCTCCGTTTTCTACTGAATTGCATTTTCCGGCTATTCTGTCCAGTTCTGCTGGCATATTCTACAATAGAGGCCATAAGGTAGCCTGCTGTCCTTGCTTTGGCACGTGGTGAGATGTTTAGTAGGAGATGCATTGAATGTCTCTGTACGAGGGTTGAGAAATGAAGAGTGACACGAATTATGTTTGTGTTTTGGAGCAGCAACTATAAAGTGGACTGTGCGTGTCACAAGGGGAACCGGAATTGCCCTGTGCAGAAACGTAGCCCAAATGCTGCAGAACACCTACCTCCACCTGTTTTAGGCACACTGATTGGGGCAGAAACACGCCGGCGAAAAGCCCGTCGAAAGGAGCTAGAAATGGAACAGCAGGGCATTGCGTCGGATGAGAACAGCAGTCAGCAAACGGAGGAAGTTCCCGAGGGACCTGCAGCGGTCAGTGACAATGAGGTAAAACCCTTAACGTTTTCTTCTGTGTACTGTTATCGTTCAGTGCTGTGGAATCTGTTCCAGTAAAGCACTGGGATTTTGAGAACAGAAACTGCAGGAGACCTTTTCTCAAACCCTCAGCACCTTCGGTTACCGTCAGAATCTTGATAGCTGTAAACAGTACTGGATGTTGTGTGACAGTATGTCACAAGTAGTCTGGGCTTCTCTTTCAGGTGGCAGAGAAGGAGGAGAAACAAGAAGGGGAGAAAGAGGAGCCTGTAGATGAACAAGGAGCCTTGGTTCACGGCCGACGGGCAAGTACCTTTCTCAGTTTGAGTATCATCCCTCTTAGGACTTGCTTCATGTGGTGACCAACAGCTCCCGTTGGGTTATTTCACTTGTTTCAACACAGATTTCAGTTGTCAGTGGTCTTCAGAAATTGGATTTTTAAAAAAAAATAACAAACAAACCCAAAAACTCAAGTGACAAACACCCAGGTTGACTCTGCACCACAGGATTTATGTTAGGGTACTGCAGATTAGAAGTTCTGCAATGATTTGTTTCCCAATTTGAAGGTTTAACTGTTACTTTCAGGGCTACTCTGTAGTCTAAAACACGCATTAACAAAGACAGACAACCAGCACCAGATTCAAAAAAGATCATTGCACCCTTTTCATGCTCCTGCTGCCCTTTCTTATCACCACCACAAGAATCTGTGGAGCCACAGAATCATGGAATGGTTTGGGTTGTAAGGGACCTTTAAAGGTCATCTAGTCCAACCCCCCCACCTGCAGTGGGCATGGACATCTTCAACTATATCTTACGATGAACCAAAACTTGTTTTTTGTTAAAACTTGGCCCATTTTGCTGGGTTAGGTTTGTTAACGTGTACCTGTTCCCTGTACAAGTTCATAAACATGTTACCATGTGGAAGAAGGGTAGGATCAACTGGCAACAGTTCCTAAGAGCAGACCAATAACAGCACTACTGCCACAAGTCAACAACTTTGCTACGTTCTTTATTAAGAAATCCCTCTGTGCTCCCAAATCATTGTTGTCTTAATCGATCTTCTTGATCAAAATATTTCATAGTTCTCTTGTCTGTCTTGGATAACACAGTCCCTTCTCAGCCTTCTTCTGTACTGAGTAAAGCTGGTTTTTTTCATTGGCGTCTTATGGCACCTGGGATTGCTCCCTGGATCAGAATGTTTTAGGCACATTAGTGGAACTGGTTTTGCTCTACTTAATTCATTAATTAAAAAAACCAAAAAACCCAAAACAACGAAACAAAAACCCCAACAAAGCAGAACAAAAAGTCCCAGACAAATAAAGCAGCCAACCAAAAACCCAAGGGAAAAAAAAAAAGAGAAAAGTGCTCCTATCCTTCTACCAGCCAACAAGTATACTGGAGATGGGAGTTCCCTCATTTTCATTTGTTCAACAAATACCTTAATCTTTCTCTAATCAGAAATGTGGATGATGTGTAAATTTCCTGAGAATGCTGCCCTGCCTTAACAGTTAAAGCAAACTGCAGAGCCAAGGGCCATCCAGCAGAGAGATCCTTGGTTTATCTCATGGATTTTTTTTTACAACAGGCACGATAAAGCAGTCAGTTCCTATGGAAATTCTAGTAGGAGCAGTCATCCTCAGACTGGCCTTAAGCTTGGAGGGAAGATTTTATTTTAATGCAAGGGAGCTGATCTCTTTCTGGGACAGTATGGTTCAAGAAGACTAAGTGAAGTGTTAGTTTCCCATGAGCCTGTAAGTCCTGTTCCTGTAGTTGCACCACTTAATCTCCTTTAAGGAGATTCAGTTTTCTATATTTGGCATCAGGTACCTTGGCTTCTATAGTTTTCCCAGTCTCTGATTTTATTTTTTTTAATGTATGTATTGAATATGTATTGAACACAGAAAGCTGTAAAGGCTAGGCTGCTGTGCCCAAGTGCTGCTGTGTGCTTAGAGATATTTTCTCCTCCATTGTAAGTTTCAGAAGGCACTTGGCTCCACTTTGTAATATTCGCTTGATTCAGCCTGGTTTGTGTCAGTCACTGCAGCATTATTGTACTGGGCCTTTTACATGTATAAGTACCAATTATTTATGGCAACTAGGTGATAAGATTTCCTGTCCTTTCTGCTGACCTAATAAATACCTTTGTTTTGCCTCTCTTTTCTCTCATGTTCTGTTTTTCTTATCCACTATGTAAGCTGCTTAGACAAGAGCTTTTATTTTTGAGCCGAGTGATTTCCTGACATCAGGGAAGGAATGAATCTGGATCATTTTAGTCAGTTTTTGTGTTATACTTGCTGCAAATTACTGATTCACTTACTTCTGTTGCCTCTGGCTTCTGTTTGCTTCTAATATCTGGTCATTAGCAAGTAGCTCTATTTGTTTCCAAGTTGTCTCTTCACTCTGTTCTTTCTTACAGTTTTTAGTTCTTCAAAATTATGCATTTCCTTGTGGCTATTTTATAAACATAATATTATCTAAGTGGTCCTATTTAAGAACAAAGTCTAGTTCTTCTAGTCGCTCTGTGAACACATGATAATGTTGTTATTCTGGGAAATTTGCCATGTTGAAAAATGCAAGTATCTGAAAAGAACTGCTGCTCTCTGTCCCCTTTCTGGCTCTTGTCATTGCTGTTTGGCAGTTACCCTCCTTCCTGTGCTGCATCCCATATCTGTTCTTGCCTCCTCCTCTTTATGTGTGTAATTTGCAGCGCTGACTTAACTTTCCTCTTGTGTTGTAGTCCCGGGAAGACAGGAAGGTAGAAGCCATTATGCACATGTTTGAAAACTTGGAAAAGAGAAAGAGGAGGCGAGAGCTGCCATCAGACCGGAACAGCACTGATGCTGAAATCAGCGTCAATTCTGAAGCACCTGAGCTGGAGGAGATAAAAACAGAGACTCCTGAAACTGAAGATGGAAGTTCAGCACTGAGTGCTGCTGCTTCTTCAAATGTTTCTAGCAGTAACAGCAGTACTGGAGTGAACACACGACGGTCCTCACAAGTAGCGGTAAGGCGAAGATAGGACTGTTTAATAGCTTGTCCCTCAGATGCAGCCAAACCAATCACAAGATCGATCCTTCAGGTCAGGAGGAGCTTCCTGGGGTCTCAAATCTGTTCTGCATCAGGCAGGGTCAGCTCTGAGGACAGCCCAGGTTGGCTGGGGTTTTACCCAGTCTTGTCCTGAATATCTTCAGCGGTGGAGGTTGAAAAACCTCTCTGGGAAACTTCTCCCAATTCATGATTGTTCCTGTGATGAAAAACCTTTGCACTGTATCCAGTCTGAACCTCTCGTTTCAGCATGTGTGCATTGATGCACCGCTCCATCATCTTAGTGGCTTCAGTCTGGATGCTGTTAGGTCCCCCTAAGTCTTCACTGGGCTGAACAAGCCTAGACCATTTATTGAATGGGTCCTTTCTGTACTGGTGTGAACTTAAATTGAATGCATAACTGCAGTGATTGAGGAATTCTTTTGCTTTTTCTTTGTTTTGTTTTGGTTTTGGCCCAGTCTACTTTGGATGCATGTGTTCCCATTATATGGCAGGGCCCAGATATTTGCATGGAAATGATACACGTCAGCTCGGATCAGGAGTAAGAGCAGTTACCTTGAGATAAGTGGCAAGTTTCATACTACTGCTTTCTTCCTTAAGACCAATGTTCTGTTTGACTCCTGTAAGAACACAGCAAACAAAACAATAATGTGCCAGTATTTTAGGAGAGTCCCCAAAACCATCTTATGAGCCAGTACAGGATCCACCCAAATACTATGAGTCAGGTAGTGTCAGTAAATAAATCTCAATTCTTGATCCTGTATGCAGAGAAAAGGAATACTTTGAGAGGTGCTTGGACTAATGACCATTTATATTGTAGGATGCTGTCCCTGAAAAAACAGTTACTAAGACAGCTCCAGCAAAACCCTCCAGGCCACGACCAAAAAGTCGCTTCTCTCGCTACCGGACCAGTTCAGCACAAAGATTGAGGAGGCAGAAGCAAGCCAGTTCCCAGCAAGCTGAACTCGCACAGGCTGTCCCAGAGGAAGGAAGCACTGCCAGCTTGGTAACCGCAACAGATGTCAGCAGTGTGGAAGGTCCAGGAGAAGGCAGACAGTTGACAGGATCTGACCCAACTGCTATCCTGGCTGCAGGATCTCAGTCTAATCGAGCTGCAGTAAAGTACCCCAAAACTAAAAAGGTAAATATGATTGAGTGCTCAAACTGGAGCGGGGATAAAGAGCCTTTGTGTAGCCTTTGGGAAAAACTTGGCTCATGGGAAACAGCTCTTTATAATAGTTGGAATTATGTGACTTGATATTTACTGTATTATTTGTTCTGTAGTAGCTAAGCCCTCGTTATGGTTCAGAATCTGCTCAGCCCTGTACACAGAAAGATGAGTAAAAGAAAGTAGCTGATCTTTACAGCAAGTCTGTGTAAACTTTACATACCGAGAGCAACAGGAAGGGTCCCATTTTTGCGTATGGCAAAGATTTAGAAAGAGACAAACTGTACAGCTTTGTCTGTGTGGGGAAGGAACTGCTTCCAGCTTGAGGGGACGTGGGAGAGAAGGGTTGGAGGGGCTTGGCAACATAAGGAACTGGGTGATGGAGGCTGAGCCTTGGGCGAGGGAAGCAAAAAGCTGGTGTTTCAGTACTGGTGTGGAGGACATTGAGAGGCTTGGGAGATGGCTGTCAAAGGCCATGAGGACAACAAGCCTTTTGTGTTGTTCCTGCTGAGGAGCAAGGTACTGGTAGAAGGATGGGGAGGGCTGACGTGTTTGGATCCATGCACGTGAAGCTAACAAAAGCTTTTGGCAGCAGGATGCAAAAGTGGTTGTTGCAACTCTGGTAGGGTAGCTGGCATTTAAAAAATGGATGCTAATAGTAAAGAGCACTAGCTTTTGGACCCAAAAGAAAGGCTGTTTATTAGAAAAGATTGGATGCATATGATCTCAGGAAGTTTTCTGTGTATTCCCAGTGTCTTAGGTGCAAGGAGAAGAAGACTGTCAACCAACAAAGTTACCTTAAATCAAACTGCATAGATGTGTAGTGAGACTTGCTTAAAAAAAACAAACAACAAAACCACCTTGAAATAACCAGGATGTTTCATCTTGTGAAGAACAGTAAAACAGAGGTTCTCTTGTGCATACCAGCAAGAGAATGAGGAGAGAAAAGTGGAGCCATTATGTAGTAAAGATTAGCTGGAGTTTAAATATAAATTTAAAATGGCATAAAAATGTGTTTGCTGTGGGAATCAGTGGCAGTATCTTTTTGGGATGGGCTGGGATGGCAGTTTGGGTGGTGTTTGTTTAGGCCAAAGTAGAAGAGGTTGGCTTTCAGCTTAGAATTGAAGACCAAGAGGGAGTGTGGTTGTGAACTACAGTGTACAAGCTGGGAGAAACTTGTAAGGGAA
The DNA here is from genome assembly GCA_025331215.1 of Actenoides lindsayi. NCBI lineage: Eukaryota > Metazoa > Chordata > Aves > Coraciiformes > Alcedinidae > Actenoides > Actenoides lindsayi. The sequence goes on from WTSP01009157.1 coordinate 38,092, forward strand.
AGGAGGAAAAATGGCAGCAGCTAGCAGGCAGCTGCCCAGTACTGTGCATAAATTAGCCATTAATACATTTAGGATTGCAGTTAGAAACTATTTCTGAACAAGTTGCTCATGTTTTGGGAGAACCTTCTAACAAGGTTAGTGGGACACAAAATCAAGCTGCTCCTGTAAAATCGGATTACCTGTTGTTGTGCCTGTAACAGATGAGAATTGGGTTTGACAGAGGAAGTCCTGGCCGCGTTCCTTCCTGTGGAGGACAAGCGATCGTAGCGCGCAGGCTTGACCTGAGCGTCGCTTCCCCATCCGCCTCTGTGCCGTGTTGCCTGTGCTCGTTGCCTTGACGCGTGTGTCTTGTGCTGCAGTATCTCGTGACGGAATGGCTGAACGACAAGGCGGAGAAGCAGGAGTGCCCCATCGAGTGCCCTCTGCGCATTACTACGGACCCGACGGTTTTGGCCACTACCCTAAATATGTTGCCAGGCCTCATCCACTCCCCGCTGATTTGTACCACACCTAAACACTACATTCGTTTCGGCTCACCTTTCAACCCTGAGAGACGTCGAAGGCCCTTTCTGTTGGATGGAATGTACAGCTCCTGTAAAAAGGTATGTTGGCTCGTGTCTTACCTTCAGGGGCTGTGTACTCATCGAGTTCTTACTGGTACCTTTGTAAAGTCGTGGCGTCTTCTTTGAGCCTATTTCCCTGTTTCCCTGCCGAGCTGGCCTTGCCTGGTGTGTCGGTGCAGCCTCCAGGCTGTGACTGCTGACCCTCTCCCAGCTGTGGTTCAGTCTTCATCCTTGCCTTTTATCATGGTAGAACAACTCTTCTGTGACTCTCCTCTTAGAAACGTGTACTTTCAAATCTGCAGTGACTGTTTATTTATTATCCAGCATATGTGATTCAAGGAGTTTTAGTTACTGCTCGTAGGATGTTTTTTGTTATTACTTTCAGTGTCGGAGGATAGATGGGTGGCACTGTGGGGATAGGACAGTGTTGCAAAAGACATCAAGAATACAGTGCTTCAGTCACGATCCATTGTCTTTGGAGAGCCTTTGTTGTCCAGCAAAGCTTTGAGTTGCCTGTTTGCAAGAACCAGCCCACAGCTCTTTGTTTGGGATCACAGACTGTCCGTCTACAACACATACTTGTGACTGTGCAGGAAGCCTTACCTGAGCCCAGCTGAAGGCTTCATTCCCCCAGAGATGGTGTGTGGCTAGTAGATGCTGGCATTTACCCATCTGCAGGGAAGCAGTAGTCCGGGTTAGTTCTCTCAGTCAGATTTCTATCAGAATCCACCTTGCCTGTTGCCTGTCAGCTTTGCTCAGAGGCTCTTCCAGTACCTATGTGATTACCTGAGAACAGTTTTATGGAAATCCTTTCTGGTTTTCCAATCTTTCCAATCTCTGGTGGCTTTCAAAGTCTCAGGTACCATGTCCTGGTTTCTTTGCCTTCCTTCCCTCACTGCTGATGGGGAAATGGATTAGTATCACTAAGGATGACTTCCATGTAGTCCACATCTTCCCTGAAGCAGTGTGTCCAAAATGGGATGTCGTGTTGCAGCTGGGCATTTTCAAAGCAGGAAGTTGCTTTGTGTCTTACAGCCTATGCCCATTTTGTGCATCCCAGTATCATGGCTATTTTCTTTGACAGGCTGACTTAGTAAATCATAACCTGAACAGGAGTCTATGTTTGTTTTCTAGCATGTAATTTTAGAAGTAATTGTTTCTGGCTTTATATGGAACTTTATTTGGGCCTGTGCTGAGCTGTGTCCTGTTCTTCCCCATCTATTTCCTAATTTAGGAGGAAAATACTGAATTCTGTCTTCTAGCATGTTCTTCTTTCTCCCAGGTTGGCATCATCTGAAAACTTAAGTGCGCTGCCTGTTCCATTATCTAGATAATTAATAAAATACCGATGACTTCCGTGTCCAGAACAGACATTACAGAAAGTAATTTATTTGATTTCTACCTTTGAAAACCAAATAATAGATAACTCTTCCTGTAAGGGGTTTCATCTATTTTGTAGGAGTTCCCCAGCTTTTTAATGGAAAAAGCTTTGTAGCACTTGGTGTTTTTATCACTAACAGTCTGGAGACGTAGAAAAAGTCTGCTTCTCATGTGCAAAGATGTTTAGAAAACTCTCACAGGGGAGACCTCCTTTTCAGCCAGCCGAGGTCTAGAAATGATCCAGAACTCAATGACTTTGCTCTCTCAAGACTGATCTTTCCATCTTGTCTGCTTCTGACTACTCCATCAGGAAGGTTGATTTATAAAGGCTGTTGAAATAGATCACATATTTTCTTGGATTGTCAGCAGGCCTCTTCCTTAAACTACTGAGGACCGTGCCAAAAAACCTCAGCTGATGATCTCAGTTTGCATCCAAAGCATGCCCGTGCCTGAACCTCGCAAGGAAACTGAACCGTGTAACACGCTCACGTTAATCACAGGTTGTGCAGTGACTGGGCTGTCAGATGAGGTACTGCACTGGAGGTAGCACTGCTCCAGACTGGCTGGCGCTTCTCAGTTTTCCTGGTGGCCACAGTGGAATCTGTTGAGTTATATTTGAACAGAGGAGAAATATCTGCTGTACAGTAATGAAGGCCATCGAAATAGATCCTGTCACCTGCTCTTCATCCTCCCATTGAAGTTTTCACTTTGAGGGCTGTGGCCACTGAGTTTCTGATGCACTTTGATGGTAGCTTTGAGGAATCGTAAGACACGTATGTCTCTCATAGGGTACATATTGTTGGCATGTAGATGAACTGTGGATTACTGGAAGGTAAACTTAGGATTTTAAACCTTTCTGTGAGAAAAAAAGTCTGGTAAAGCGAGTCCCTTGGGTAAACTACACAAATGCAAATTACTGTTGGCATTTTTTTCAGCAGTTTGCTGAAATCACCTGGCTGTTTTCCCTTATATTGTGGCAGTTACTTTTTATTTAGTAAAGCAGGCGAAGGTTTCCTGCCTGCAGTCAGGAGGCAGTTTGTATCAAGATTCAGGGCTGGCACACCCACTGCAGCAGCTCATTTTCTGAGACTTGAGTTCACGTTCACTTGCATGAGATCTGAAACATTCCTTATTGTCTGTGCTCAGAACACTGTGACTTTCATCTCTTCTATTAGTAGCTGAAGAAAATGTTTGCCTTTATTATTCCTTTGTTTTAGCCACCTTGAAAACTTCTTGCATTTGATCAGATATTTTTGCTCGTTGTCTCTGGCACCAAGCACAGTCCTGGAAGAATTGTTGTGTGATTAAACTCACCCATTTCTCTGCTGGAAGTGCTAGAGCAGAATCTACGTTAAGGTTTAATATGCCTTAGTGGAGCAGATGGACAGTGTGTTCGTGCTCCTGGGCAGGAAACCACTTTTTTTGTGAAAAATCAGGGGTTTAATATAATTTATCATATTTATTTATCTTTTTTTTTTTTGTTTTAATTAAGATTGCTTTTAATAGTTTTTAGCTGCCAGAGTTTTGCATTTTGTTGATGTGTAATTTGCTCTCTACTTATCTTTGTGTTATTGCTGAAGACTGCTGATCCCCAGAATACATCTCATCAAGAGCACATAGTCAGCCCCATCACAGTAGGTGGTAGACTCAGTGCTAACAGCTGTGTTCTAACGGGTTCCTGCCTGAGCGCACGCGAAGGAGGTAATATCAGTGTTCTGAGCAGTCTGCCCTGCTGCACAGAAGTGTAGGAGTTGGAGTGCATCCTGCAAGATTACACAGAAAGTACTGGAGGGGTTGCACGTTTATGTAGTCTCGTTCTGTTTCAGCGCTGGATCAAACAAGCCCTGGAAGAGGGGATGACTCAGACCTCACCAGCTCTGCAAGAGAACAGAACCCAGTGTCTATACCAAAGTAACGAGAACAGCTCTTCCAGCATCTGCAAAGATGACACAGGTAAGTGCTCAGCACCACCAGGGCAGCGTGGGCGCTTGAGTGAAACTGGGGAAGCAACTGAATAACAAAGTCAGGGTGACATCTTAATGTGTACTGCTGCTTGATGCCACAGCTTTGTGGCAGGTGAGAATATTACTTTGCCATTCATTCACATTTCTGCAGAGCCATTCTAGCCTGAGCATGTGTCAAGTTTCTCAGTATTTTCCTGGGAAAAGATAATCACTTTACCTTGCATCAGCAGCCTCAGTGCTGTGTGATGATTTGTCCAATGGGGAGATGGGGGGAAGGGAAAGGAATATCCTATCATCTCTTTTCAGCAGGATGCTGTTAGATGGACAACTAAATATCTAACGACTGTAGGAAGATATAGCAAAATTTCACAGGCATGTATGTAATAAGTGAATTATTAAGTCTCAAAGATGGAAAGGCTAAAATCTGTGAGTAAAGCAGCAGAATGGTTACATATTATGTCTGAATCTTTCTACAGAGAATGAGGATGAAGATTTGCCCAGTCGGGGATTAGTTTTCCAAGGATGACATACAGGAAGCTAGAGAACAGATAATACAGAATTGATTATTGAAAAGCTAGATGGCTAGGAAATGAACAGAATGCCAGAACCAATAAACATATGTCCCTGATCAAGACCTGAAGAAGCAAACACCTGAACTGCAAAAATTACTGAAGTTTTTTTCGTTGTTTTGTGTTTTATTTTAACTGAGCATCCAAAAAAAATATTCTTTTGAGTAGGGGTAGGCCTGAGGTAGAGGCATTAATCCTTTGTGGGGGTGAAATGTGTTTGGGCTGTATTGATGTAGCCTATAGGGAACTATTAGATTCAGGTAATAACTGAGCTGGCTGCAGTTTGTTCATAGCAGTGACAGTGACATGTCCTCTGACCCCTCTCCTCTTTTTATCCCTTCCTTTCTTCCTTTCCCCTAACTTCCTTTTGTGCTTTACTTGAAATATTTCCCTTCCTTGTTCACCATATGCTCCTGATTATGTATTGTTCTATTATCAATATCTAGACCTGCCTTAGAGCTTATATAGAAGTACTTCATAGGTGCTGCATTTTTAGGCATCTGTTGTAGTCACATTGGAGACTCAAGGGCTCCGTTTGGACTGGGAGTAGTGGGAGGGAGGCGGTGTGTGACTTGCACATGGCTAGGTTAATGGTTCAGCCCTGTCCTCAGCTCAGTTTGTTTTCCAGACTTGCTGAGTCCCCTGAAGAAATGGAAGTCTCGCTACTTGATGGAGCAGAACGTTAAGAAGTTGCTGAGGCCACTGTCTCCTGTCACCCCTCCACCTCCCATCCCTTCGGTTCCTGGCTCAGTAAGCCCCCAGCTGGCAACACCCTGCTCATCGCTACCGGGAGAGGAGGAGAGTCGCAATGGTTACGGCGTGATGTTCTCCCCCATTCCTTCTCTGGCTGCTAGTCGCTGCAATACTCCACTACAGTTTGAGGTAAACCTAACCAGGGACTGTGAGTGCTGAGAGAGCAACTGGAATATTTTCAGTAGAAGTAGCACTGGGGACACCTTTCTTTTTGAATATGTGGCCGTATTCCTGAGCAGCATCACAATGTCAGACTCAAGAGCACTGCTGCTTTCTCCTCTACTCCACTTCTGGCCAAATCTCCTGCTTTATTAAACAGCAAACCTTGCTGCAGTCCAGCCTCCTCTCACTTCATAACTATCAATAGCAGTAGTCTAATTCTTCTGTTCATTTCTGCATGGTAGCTCCCAAATTTTGCACGTGTTTCAGTGTCCTTCAGTCATCTTGCCCACTTCAGATCTCTGTGGTAATGTGGCTTCAGTCCCTGCCTCTTCCAAAGAATGCAGCAGTGCTCCATTTCTCACAGGCTGTCTGACATCCTCAGCTCCTCTTTCCCTCTACAGCTTTCAGTAACCCCAAGTATGGTAGAAATACTTGACATCAGCTTCCACTATATCTTTTGTTTTCTTTTCCATTGATTGAGTAGAAGGAAAATACCGTATACCTTTGATTTCTTGATAGTTTCCTTTTGCAAAAAAACTGCAGTAGTACTGAGCAGGCTGTGTAGGTGGTTTCCCTTGCTCTAAATTCTGTGGGAGAGTTATCAGCATCCATCCAGCTAAGATCTTCACTTTGTGTTGCTGCTCTGTGCCTGTGAATAGGGATCATGCTCTTCGTAGTTGTAGTTTTAGTTTTATTTTCTAGTATTGTATATTTTCCTTTTGTGGTATTTTTATCTTAGTGTGCTTTTGATTATTTTGAGAATTCTTTTGTGTAAGCCGTCTGAGGCGGATCTGTGGAGGTTAGCAGGGAAGATTGTGGAGCATTGAGGAGAGAGATGAAAGGCTGTTTCAGGCACAGAGCTCGACTGGAAATAGTCCTTACCTTTGCTCTGGTTGAGGTGGCAGGTCAGGGCAGTGTTGCCATGGACCTCACAATCTAGTCACTGATTTCTTGTCCCACCGTAGTGTTAGTTATTTCTGTTGCCATGTGTAAGACATGGGAAGCCTGGATTTCACTGGGCATCTGTGACTTACTTGTCCCTTTGATATTTCTTCCTTGAGAAGAGTCTAACAGCTCAGTAGACCATAGGCTTCTTTCTTCAAACTTTTGTATCTCCCTCAGTGCAGCTCATTTGTAATATCACTATTTTAATGTCATGTCTGTTTCATTTAGTTATGATCAATTCTAGTCTGAGTGAATACATGTCCCCATGTATGAAGTTTTATAGTTCAGTCCTGTGCCACTGTGGGAAGAGAACAACAGAAAGACTCTTCTATCAGTTAAAAAGTTTCCTCAAGCGAGTGGAAAATGTCACCTGATGGCTTTGCTTGCTTGGGAATACATTTTTGGAACCTGTGGCTTTTAATGAACTTTCTTCTTGATTTATTTCCTAGCTGCTCTCTGAAGAGCTTGTGTCATAAGCTTCTGAAGCTCTGGTCAGTCAGGTTTTTACAGACAGGTTTTTCAGACTCAGTTTTGGGACTTCTTAGATTGGAAATAACTTGGAAGATGGTTGTCCCCTCCTGTATTCATAGGAGTGACTAGAAGCGTGATGACAGGAATCTGCTTTATCTGTGGAGTTCATCAGAACCTTTTTTAGCTAGGCAGTTTCTGAGATTCCTCGGTTTTCTGAGCATTCCTGCTTTGCAGAGGACGGCGGTCCCTGCCGTGTTTCTGTGGTGGCCTTCGCTGTGCCATCGCCTTCTTGCGCTGCCCTCCCGACAGGTGCCCAGGTGATGTTATGGCATTTTGTAAAGCTGCCCATTCACAGCTGGTCTCTTGACTTCAGCTGGAAAGCTGGCCCGTGGTGGATGGAAGGAGTCGGCTTGGTTTTCTAGCATTAGGTCTGTGGAAGTTCCCTGGAGTGCCTGGGGGATCTTTGATTATCTTTTGGGCGAAAGCAGGCTTTCCATCTCTCCCTTGTTCTCAGACCAAATGCCTTAAACAGCTTTCTCTGTTTCATGGTGCAAACGCTATCTGACAGCATCAGAAATACAAAGAATATGATGATGCTTAACATTTATGTGCTCTGTTTTGCTTACTGAGTTACGGCAGGGAATGCGTAGCCCAGTCCTGTATCTGTGCTCCTAGGAAGCTTTAGAAACCACTTAACTGATGGAGTTGTCATCCAGGTGGGGCCAGTTCCTGGGGTAGTCCTTGTTTAAATTAGCCATTGCTAACCTCTGGGCTTGTTTTTTAATTGATTTTATTTTGCTTCTTGACTTTTTAAGTTGATGAATAACAAGTTGCTTTTCCCTCCTCTAGAACGTATCCTCCCCTGAGAGCTCCCCTGCGCACAGGCCTGAGACCGTGTCACCCGAGGTAGTTATCACAGCATCCAGGTTGCACTGGAGGCCACAGTGGGAGGGGAGGGGAGGGATGAGAAGTGCAGAGGTGAATGAGAGTAAGGCTGGAGCACATGAGTCACAGTACGGGCTGAGGAGAGTTTTCAAGTTTATCACAAGAGAGCAAACAAACTGATGACTGGAATTTATTATTCACCTGTTGACACTGGTGGGAAACAGGCAGTGTGAAGACATGGGATGTCTCACCTATTTGAGGTGAAGGCAAGAGATATGGGGGCCCTGGAAATACCGTAATCAACTTCAGCCCTGGCCCAGCAGATAAGTGCTGTGTGATGTTTACTCAGTAGCAGCAAAATGACTGTGAGGGAAGAAAAGGGAAAGCATTCACTACTAGTTTCGACTTACAAGGACACAGTGATTACCTGACCTGCTCTCTTCTTTCAGCCTTGATTTATCATCTGCTCACTTGCAGACTTAAAATGTTGAGGAGATGCCAGAAAGTCGTATTTTGTTTATTTTACACTTTACCTACTGGCCTGTTGTAAAATATGAGGTGAGATACCTTGCTCAGAGACCGTTTCATGGTGGAAAATACGTGCTGGTCTCCAACGTGGCAGATCTCTTGGAGCTGTAACACATCAGAGGAAACACTCTCAGCAGCGGGGCAGAGCTGGTGCCTGGTGCTGCTGGTTTTCTCCCTAAGCACTCTAGTCCTGCAAAGAGAATGAAATCTTGTCAGTTATGTTCATTGTCTGAGATCCTGACACATTAACATTGTGAAGGAGATGATTATGCCGCTGCCCTGGAGGGGCAGATAAATGGATATACCGTTGTGTCAGTGCCTGCTGCTCCAGAAACTGTGACAGCACAAGGATGATGCCATTATGATTTTGTTAGAGAATGTAAAATGTAGAAATGCAATATAAATTAAATGAATGTACTATTGTTAGAGGAAGCTCACAATAAGTGAAAACAAATGGCTTGGAGGTCCTAGGCATTTTATTGTTAGGAAGTTAGTAGTGGCTGACTTGGCACAGTCAAGAACTTGGCTAATAAACCAGCAAGCAGACAGCAGATCTTTTCTGCTCTCTCCCTATAATGAACATAGCTAGTACTGTGTGTTAACATCAACTTTTGGACATGAGGCAATTGAAAATGCTGGGTTTTCTTCATTGACTGCACCGAGGATAGTTCTGAGCCTTATCCTCTTGCTGCAGTAAGTCTGCTAAAGGGGAAAGGGCATCTCATATTGGACAGCTAAACTGATTATTGTTTAGTCTCAGCCATTCCCCTGTGGAATGAGCAGAACAGTGCAGGAAAGGACCAAAGGGGTAATTGGCAAGGAACTGAAAAGCAATAAGCCTGCATTGTACAGAGTAGTTTCTGACTTAAGTTTTATTTCCCCACACACTTGCCTGACCCTTTTCCTGACTTCCCACCCCCCTCCTATATCCTTCTTGGATTTTCCAGCTCTGCCTGCGATCTGACATGGATTCGAAGGGTGGGTACCTGGATTCCAGTGCAAACAGCTGCTCAGAACGGCCGTCGCTGCTCAGCTTTGGATCCTCTGATCTGGCTCCACAACCCTCCATAAACTCTACTTCAGAGATGAACTTCCCAGGGAAAAGTGGGGAGGCACAGATGCTGCTACGAAGCTCTGATCAGGCTTTTCGGACAGAGTTTAATTTAATGTATGCCTTCTCCCCACTGAACGCTATGCCACGTGCGGATGGGTTGTTGCGGGCGTCTGCTCCTTTGGGAGAGAGGAAGCCAATGAATTCAGAAGCAGGATGCTGCAGCTCTCCTGCTGAAGGGTATTTCAGCAGGCACGAGTCGGGGCTGCTTAAGGAGACGGTGCATGGATCCATGTCTCCCTGCGGCGAGAGGGCTTGCGAAGGCGTCAGATCTGCTCCCCAGAACCCGCCACAGAGGAAGAAGGCAAGTGTTCTTGTGAAAGAAACTCTTAGATTGCAGGAACCTGAGTGGGAACAGTAAGTACCGTGGGAAAGGCTTACAGCGAGAACAAAGAGAGCAGAATACAACTAAACTTAGTCTGGGCATCCAGCGTCTGGATGAAAACAGTCTAAAAATAGTTAAAACAGAACGAGCTACCCTTTAGGCGAGGTTTTGATGTGAGAAGTGGAAGGAAAAGACCACAATGAAAATACCTCTTCTGGGAGCACAGAAAGGAGAGCACGGTGCTGGCAGCTTTCATAAACAGTTGTTAAACCCAGACAAGGCCCAGAGCAATAAGACAGTGCAGCTGTACTGGTTGGTGGAGATGTAATAATACCATCAGGATGAAAAAGGTCCTTAGTAGGAAAGAGGGTCTCCTGTTTCAAAAGAAAACATAGGCTGTTTATTAGAGCATATTAGAACATTTCCATTAATATGGAAACACAGTGACAGTGCAAGAAAAGCGGATGAAGGTTGTTACTTGAATTTTACCTCTTTGAAACTAAAGCCACAGGAATATTGTGTAAAGAGAGCAAAGGTGTGCTTCTAATGGCATGCCAGTCACCCTCAGGGAACTAAAACTGAGTGAAAAGGACAAGTCAGGTGTTGCTTGGATAAAACAGGGCACTCATGAGACAAATAAGCATATGCTGGTTGAGTTTGTATTGGTGCCTTTTCCAGGGCTTGGATTTTTTTTTTCTCTTGTTGCAAGCATGGTAACTCAGATCACTTGTGTAAGTGTCCAGCTGGATGGAATATCTTATTTCCATTCCATGTCTGAATAGGTTTGCTTTTTTCCTTTTGTTTTCTTCTGAAGTTACATTTACCTTCCAACATTCGTATGCTGAGTTTCTTTAGGAAATACCATGTTCAATATCGTAGCATAGTGAAACCTTCTATACAGCCACTGAGTCATAGTTGATAAATCTTCAGTGGAGCTGCCTTCTGTGAGTCCTTTATGGCTCTGTACCTTGTAATAACTCTAAGGGGAAGGCACCCTGAAAGGTAAGTGCTTAACTGGAAATATTTGTGTATTTCTGGTTCTGCTGTCCTTGTGTTATGAGACTGCATATATCCTTTTGGTCTGTGTCTTTGACAAATCTGAGACTACTTTGCACAGTCCAGCAGAGGCTACTAAGATGATTAAAGGATTGGAGCATCTTTCTTCTGAGGAAAGGTTGAGGCACTTGGGGCTGTTCAGCCTGGAGAAGAGAAGACAAAGAGGGAATCATATGAGTCCTTACAATCTAAAGGGCAGGAGTCAAGAGGATGGGGCCAGTCTCTTTTCGGTGGTGCCCAGTGATAAGACATGGGGCAGTGGGCACAAACTGGAACACAGGAAGTTCCACCTAAACGTGAAGAAAAACTTGTTTACTGTGAGGGTGATGGAGCCCTGGAACAGGCTGCCCAGGGAGGTTGTGGAGCCTCATTCTATAGAGACTTTCAGAACCTGCTTGGACGCAATCCTGTGCATCCTGCTCGGGGTGACACTGCTTTAGCAGGGGGCTTGGATGAGATGATCTCCAGAGGTTCCTTCCAACCCCTATCATTCTGTGAAAATAGATTGTACCTTTGCTGAAAGTAGTTTGATTAGATGGTGGTGCTGGAAGTTTGCAATAGCACCATAGCAGGAACCTGCTCTCAGTAGGTTAAAGTTCTGTGCAAGGCTTTACCAAGTTTTTGGCAGTAATGTGGCTGAACTAGTGCAGATGAACAGGACTCTTTGAAGATACCAGTTCTGTGATGGAGGCTCTTATTGTCTGTTTTGGAGGTGAACAGATGCTGATACGTGATCATGTCACAAACCAGAGAGAGTGAGTGGAGGGCATTGAGAGGAGGAGGGTGTAGAGGCTTGATGCTTGACCATGCAAGCATATACCGAAGTAATGTGAAATTCCAGGTTGTTAGAGAAGCCTTGGATATTTCTGCTGAAGTAGGGGTCATCAAGAGTAAAATGTGGGTGAGCATGGCAGTCAGTGAGTGGTCCAAATTTGTGCCACTGGGCTCTTTTTCCAGAGCGCCTGCAGATTCAGGGAGATTTTAAAATCCCAGTACACCTTCTAAAGTTTTATCTGCAAACCCAGAGAAATAGATCCCTAAAATGGTGTGTGTGTGTGTTCCTCCCCCTGTCCTAGTCCATTGCGTTCCCTGACTCATGGCTCTTTTTTTTCTCTCCCAGGTATCTCTCCTAGAATACCGCAAGCGGAAACAAGAAGCCAAGGAGGGAGGCGATTCGGTGCGCTGCGCAGGGACTCCTACCCGCCAGGGCAGCAGCAGTTCTGTGACTGACACAGATGGCAACAGCCTGCAGGGCTCCGTAGCACGAACCCCGTCCTCCCCACAAAGTGGCTTCTCCCCTTCTCATTCCTCCCTGCCTCACGTAGAGGACATCAGCCCACCGGACTCAAGGGGGGCTAGTTCCTCAACATCACTCAGCAAATCCCAGGAGAACATCAGCAGTAGGTGGTGAGTGTTGTCCTTCCAAGCAAGCCTGAGATTGCTCCACAGAGAAGGACCAAACTCTCTAGGGAGCATTTCCGTAACAATACGTGCAGTTGGATGGATTTGGTTGGGTCTCTTGGCATTGTTCTCTTTTGTGATTGCTAAACAACCATGAAGGATACCAGAAGCCTTCTCAGCCTGTCCTTTAGTTCTTGGTTTGGATATCAAAAATCTGTCTTTAAAGATGTTAAGTTAAACAGTTGTCTTCTTCCACCAGTTTTCTTTTAAGGTCTCAGGTTTGACGGTCTTGCTCTTGCAATGAGAATTTAATTCAGGTCTTTTCTCACTGAACCCCCACTGTTTTTGGACATGGGTGATACTAAGTCAACTCCTTTTCAGAAGGAAAGCTAACAGAGCCCTCTGCAACTCTGCATTTGGGAAGCATGGACAGTGAAACAACTCCAGCTTCCCTAACGCCTTGCAGGTATAGCTTGAAGAGCAGTTACCAAACTGTAGTCGGTGGCTTGCCAAAGGCATGGAAAGACCATCCTTACTGTTGTTACCATGAGAAGGTTTGATGAGGGGAAACCCTGATCTTCAAAAACTTTTGAACCTGCTGGTCCAAAAAATTAAGTAATGCAAGCACTGAAATGCAGAGCATTATGTTACAAAGTCAGTGCGGTCATGGGGAGGATGTTCTGCTGATGGGAGCTCTGTATTACACTGGCTCTGCTTTGTGTCCAGGCTCTGTTCTCTCACACTACAGGCAAAAAGACACACCTTTGTTAGTGCTGGTTCTCCACACAGGCAGCTGTGTCGCTGCTTGTGTACCGACAGGGGGGTGGCAAGGGAAGAGATGCTCAGCAGTGCTGAAGGCCTTGAGTGTGAAGTCTGTGTTGAAAGTGATGGAGAACACTGTTTGGGGTGAATCTACAGGAGTAATAAGATCTATTCCTGTCCCTTTTCCATTTCTTTTCAAGCGGAGATTAATAGAAATAATCTGCCTTGTACCTCTCTGACAGGACTGTCTACCAGATGTCCTTCTGCCAGATGTTGGGACTGGCCACAGCTGAGGCAGTCAGCTGACGATTAGTTTATAATCATTATTTTATAATCAAGTATTATTCTGTGCAAGTGCTGATATCCTGTGCCACTTCCTTCTGCCTGTAAAAGGGTGAAAGAAAAACCTAGCTGAATGAAAAAAAACCCAAACTACCAGGGGGTGAGGTGTCAGTGTGGCAACCTTGCTCTAGTACCGTGCCTTATTTTCTGCGAGCTTCATCTGCTGCTCCTCAGCAGGAGCTCCCACTTCAGTTTCTCACATGGTTCCATGAGTAAGTATTGTGTGGGAATAAAGATCTTATTGTTACGGGACACTGGATGTGAAGTGGAAACCAGGCTGATGCATTTTGAAATGGGATTAAGCAGATTTGCTGCCTTTTAGATTCTTGTTCTTCCCTGTTTTAATGGGCAAAGCTAACAAATGTACAGTCACTTTCTAATTTTAAAAAAAGATATTAGAAACTGCACATTACTGAGTTAAACTTGTGACCCAGTTTCCTCTTTAACTCCAAATGCTTACATTTCAGATCCATTTCCAGACATTCACAATAATATAATGTTAGGGACAGAAGAAAATGGTGGGAACTAAAAATTACGTGCCTTAATTTTAGAGTTGTCCAGATTTTTGCTGAATTCTACAATAATTGCCAATAGCTTTCATTTAAAAAAAAATAAGTTTCTGTCTCTTTCAGTTGCCAAGATACAGCCATCACAATGTAAACAGATGTGCTGCTGCCCAGTAAACCCAGCCTTGCAGAAAACTGTCTCCAGCAAAACAATAGCAGCAACGAAGGTGTGAATTCACCCCCTCACCCCATTCACCTCCATGAGGTGTGAACTCTGGCCCCTTTTCCCTTCTACTGCAGTGAGGGGTGAACTTCAATGTCTGGGCTATTGATTTTTAAATAAATAAATAAATAAAAGGCTAATATAAAGCACAGTTTTCAATATATCTTTAAAAAGAAGAAATGAATACAGAATTCTGTTACTATGGTGTTAAGCTGCACGCTTACATGGTGTGCAGTGCATTGAATATTACATTAAATAATTAAATGGAGGCATTTTAAGGCGCACGTTCTTTAGTGTCTAGGGTGAAGGCATTGTGAATCCCAGGCCAAGGTGTTACTGGTTTACAGGTTGAAACATACTTCTAAAGTGATTTGGGTGATCTTGTGCACAGTAGATTTAATATTAACCAAGAGGTCTGGGGTGTGTCCGTGGCTCTGTTTTTCTTCTATAGATTGGCTTTAGGAAAGCTGCTTCTCCTCTTTTTTACCCTCAGAGCAGACACCTGTAATACATAATGAAACAAGATCTAGCACCAATCTTTAGGGGAGAGTTTTCACATTACAAAATAAACAGGGCAATGTAGCATTAATGGGCAATATGGCCAAGCTAGGTCTGCTTCAGGAACGTTGCATTATCTAACCGTACTGTCTTGACACTGTGTTATCATAAAGGTCTTGGGTTTGCTTCTGTTTTAGTTTGAATAAAATTAATCTATGCAAAACAACTGCATCTATTTTTAAAATGCTGTTGAATCTTGAAACAACTCTTCTGGGAGAAGGTGTCCTGTAATCAGATGATCTACTGAACTGGCTGTTCATACCATGTTTGATGAGTAAAGCCTTTGTTTTCCTGAGGGCAGGGCTATCATGGTAGCCATCTGGTAGTCACTGGCCATCTAAAATCCCGCAGGAAGTTAGGTACATTGCAAAAACAGTTCAGAAGTTTCTTCTTCATCTGTCTAGAGAGCTGGTGGTCTCTGATCCCTCCCTCCTGGGGTAGGGGTTTGCGTTTGCATGTACATCGTACCAGTGAATTTAAGCAGAGGCTTTAAAGACAAACCTGTCTTGTGATAATACCAAGGACCCCAAAGCCCCCTTGTGCATTGGTCACGTTGCTCTCTGCTGCGTGCCAGCAACGCTCAGCTCTGCCCGGGTTTGTGTTGCAGGATGGTCCCAACGTCAGTGGAGAGGCTTCGGGAGGGCCGAGGCATCCTTGAGAAGGTGCTGCGGAGTGGGGCGAAGGTATCCCAGAGAAATGAATCCTCACCTACCTGCGACACTGCTGTCGAGAGAGATGCAGGTAGGAAGAAGATACTTCTGAACACTTGGTTGGTGGGAAATGGTGGGCTTTGCAAACCTGCTTGGAAGTTAGTTGTACCTTCCTCTTTAATGGTATCAATGCTGCATACGAATGTCTTCTGCAAACCATACTCCGTTGTTATTCAAATATTGCTTGAGCCTATATCCCTCCTCTGTTAGACCAGGAAGACTTCCAGGTTTCTCCAGGCTTTAGATTCAAGGCTACCTGCACCTTGGCTCTGGCAGGGACAGCCTCTTTGTCCTTGGACAGATGGGTTAAGCAACACCGCCTCAATTGCCCTTATGTACCAGGGATGAAAGTGCTATCATTTCTATCATTCTAGTTGGCTGAAAGTTCAGATCAAAGTATGAACACACTAAAATGCAGGTGTAGGCTTTAGGCAGTGCTGAGAACTAATTTATCTTCAGCTTTTTTGAAGTTTCTTGATTCCGTGAGTTGGGGTATTTGTCAGTTCTGTGAAACACACCTCCTTGCTGAGATGGCTTCAGTTCTGTGTTGTGTTCCTTTCTTCTCTGCATAAACCATTGCTCTCACCAAGGAGCATGCAGGGACATTGTTTGCAACTTGAGCTGAAGTTACACCCCTCTTTTATCCATCTGTGGTCTAAAGGGGAGAGGTGGACAGGTCACTTCATCACTGCTTACTTTGACATCTGTGAAATGGAGTTACCTTTCTTTTATTTATGTTGCAGTCTCTGTGGAACATGGTTGTTTTTCCCTGAAAGACAGTCCCCTCAGAACCCTGATCACACTTGGGACTTACAGCAACAGAGCATCATATTTAAATAGCTTTGAGTATTGCCATCAGCCCCTACTTCCTCAAAGCTGAGGTGTTAAAAGAGTCCTGACTGATCCAATGACAGCTTGCTGGTGATCTGTAGTAGGGATCTGAATCTCTGGAAAACAAAGCTTAGTCATGTGGTGGTTTAGACATGCCAAGACTAAAGCCTCAAACCCAGACCAGCACACAGTGGTCTTTGGGTAGTTTAGCAGCAGCAGCAACTTATGCCTTTGAGGTATCTCATTTCTGAGCATTTTAGGGCAAGTGTGTATTCTCTTAATTCCAAACCAGATGGTTTTACCCCGTTTGCAGTGCTTCCAGTGCGCTTTTTTTCCCCATTTCAATGCTTTTTTTTTATCTAGTCTTGAGAAGGAATCCTCTGTCAAAAATTTCATGAAACCCCATGGGCAGTCTTTTTCCTGCCTTCCTCACACCAGTGGTGGTGGCTTTGTTGGGGGTTACTTTTCAGAAGGGAAGGCAAAATCCAGGCTCTTGCAGCAGGCCTTTTGCCCACTGTAATCTGTACAGCTCTGCCTCTTCAGTCTCTGCCAAGAGCTAGGCTGGAGTTAAACTTTCGTCTACGCTGATCCGTTCTGCTTTCTTGTTACACGAACTCCATCCCACTTCAAGCTGTGGAAGCTTAATGCTGTAGCTGACAAAAGCCTTTTTGTCTCTTTCATCCTAGTGCAGCAATTTTACTTTTTTTTCTTCTTTTGCATACTCTGGCAATTTCTTCAGTAGCTTGTTTAGATTCTGCCAGCCACTTTCCCTCCCCCAGCTGCTGATCTGCTTCTTAGTGAAATAAATAGTGGCTGAGTCCCTGACATGCCTGATAGCACCTGTAGGAGTTGTGATGATACACGTTTAATTGGTGCTGTAAAGGATAATAATATGAGGGGAAGTAAAAAGCCCAAACTGTGTAGTTTGCAGTGCAGAACTCAAAATATCACCTGCAGCAAACAGCTGCTGAATGCCCTGGACGTCGTTTCAGGCGGTGGAAGGTGGCACGGGACACAGGCTGGAGGCTTCATGCCCCACTCTGTGTGAGTCCTGTGCCCCGAGGAAAGCTGCTGGGTCTCATCTGCAGACAAGACAACTCTATCCTGATTCCCATCTAGCTAAGCCAACAACTGTGATGTAGCACAGAGAGGACAACCACAGCAAAGCCACGGGCGCTGCTGATAGCGATGCTCATGCCAGTGCATCTGGTACAGGGCCAGACCTGTCTGGCAGGAGTAGAGAGCAGGCTCCAGCAGCGTGTCCTGTTTCATGGCTGAGGCACGTCTGTCGTACGAGTTTGATGCTGATGGCAGCACGGTTTCACCAAGGCATTTCAAACATGGCTGCTGAGAATGGCTGAGATGCTGCACACGCACAGCTCTGTCTCATTAGACTGCAACATAACTCTGGTGTGAAATCTTGTAGTCCCGCCAGTTCCACGTCCTCCCAAAGAAAGCATGATCACCAGCTGAGCCCTGTGGTTACAGTGGTAGCAACTGAAAAACACACATGGTAGTGTGGCTGGGGCACTGTCGGCAAGTACTTCTTGTCCTCCCTGGTTCTGGTTCAGCTATTTGGTAGGAGAAGCAGCTCACCCCACCCTCTGAGATAGGGCTACTGGAAAGGTGTGCTTATTCTTCTTGATCTCTGACATAACTAAGGTGGATCAGTGTGTACAGTGCTGCTGGTACCCTTCACACCTCAAAGCATTTTCTCCTTGGCCTGTCTCAAAACCAGGCATTTCTAAGGTCTAAGAGTAGCTCCATTTGCAGCAGCTCAAATGACTTGTAAGGGAGAGTCCCTAAAATGGCAGCAGGGATGCTGCCAGCCTGGGCAGCTCAGGACCTCAGTCTTCAGCAGTGTCTGGATCCGCCTTTGAGGAAAAGCAGGATCCTGCTACCAGCCATCTCAGAAGGGACAGTTTTACCTCCCCAGCAGTAACTGTAGCCAGTGCAGATTCCCATGACCGAGGCCAGGTGGAGAATTGCTGAGTCCTTAGAACCTGCCTTCTGCCTCTTGTATCCTTCTGAAGAGCACAGTCTATGCCTGTGCAGCATCTCCAGGTGTGGCTGGTCAGATAATCTGGTCCAAGGCAGGTGAGCTTTGTGCTGAACTGGAGAGCACTGGTACCAGGGAAGCAGCATTTCCTAACTTGTATGGCTGGTTTATGCACGCTGAGGTTTTCCAGTTGCCCTTTGCTAGGGTTCTTCAGAGTCTGAAATGCTGATGGCTGAAGAAGCTGCTCTTGTCTCAGCTGTGGACAGCTGGGGTGTGTACAGGTGTCACCTGAGAGGGAACTGCAGTGACCTCAGTCCAGAGGGTGAGGTGTAACATCTTGCCTGTGCATTGCAGACACAGCAGGAGGAGACACTCCAGAAGCCCACAAAGGACCAGCAGTTTACAGTCCTTCTCGATACAGCTACCAGGTAAATTCTTTCATACGTTATCTGCCCGTTCTGAAATAAAGCTTGTAGCAGGATTAGAGGGGAAATTGGGTTTGGCTGCCAGTTATTTCCCATCCTGCTACGCTTAGCACCTCTGGCATGAGAAGAAGGTAGGAAATGGGGAAGCCAGTCTGACATGCTTTCTTTCCTCTCACCCCCTTCCTCAACTTGTTCAGCTCCTGCAGTCTGACAGTCCCCAGGCAGAATCACAGACCCTTCTCCAGCAGAGTTCCTCCCCCTACAGAGGACACCTTACTCCGTCTCCTGGATACAGCTATCGAGCAGCAGCACAGAGGACAGGACACGGCCTCTCTCATGGTTCCTCAGAAACATCCCTCTCCTCCACCTCGTACTCCAGCCCTGCCCACTCAGTCTCCACAGACTCCTCTGCCCTGTTTGCAGGGAATTCGGGGTATTACGGCAGCCAGCAGCACTCTGGCAGCGTCAGCAGCAGCCTCCTGAAGAAGAGCTGCCCTGCTGCTGCCAGCCCAGCACAGCAGATGGCTGCGGACTCTCTTTCCTCCGAGTCGGGCTCCCAGCCCTGCACGGGTGCGTCGGGCTCCAGCTCCGCTCCCCAAAGTGCTAGGTCACTACAGTCGGACTTGCGGACTATCAGCCTGCCGAATTCGGGGCAGTCTGTTCTCTACCAGGGCTCCCGGGGGGCGGTGATTTCCAGTGCACAACACTATCCGCACCGCGGGGGAAGCAGTGTCCATCAGTACAGACTTCAGCAGCTTCAAGGTTCTGGAGTAAAGACTCAAACAGGACTTTCCTAGGGATGCCTGGACTCCAGGAGGATGAAACTGCCCATAGCTCCTTCCAGTCACCTCTGGAAGTGGCTCCTGGGCCAGTGTTGGGAGCTTGCACCTGATACTGGGGTGCCAGGGGTCAGAGGCTGAGGTCTGAAATGCACGGGTGAGGTTTGTGAGCAGTATTGGCCTCTGGCCTTGTAGGAGAACACAGATTTCTCGGAGGCAGAGACTGTAGCAAAGCTGTTCCCTGACACGTGGGTACATTGGAAAAGAAAAAAAAAATAAAAGGAAAAAAAAAAAGGAAAAGAATCAAACAGAACACACACACACACACACACACACAAAAGGCAAATGGTTCAAGTGCAATGACTGTGGTGCAGCCTCTGCCTCTTGTCCGTGCCCATGGCCATAGTCACTCATGCAGTACGGACGTCTTCTCAAACACAAAAGCAGTTTAAAGAAAACATTGGGGAAGTTGAACTCCAATCCCAAAGCTCTCTTATAGGTCAGGTTCTCAGTGCGTTCTGGGGAGGGCTTTAATCCGTTCCGATCATTCCAGTCACGAGCAGACGAGCGCACACCGCTGCCTTCGGGCCTGGGTCACGGCTGCCGCGGTCGGAGCTTTGCCCAGGACGGCGGAGCCCCCGCCGATGGGAACGAGCGCGGGGAGGGAGTTGGAGCGTGTGTGCGCGCCCGCTGCTGCGGAGGGCCTGGGATGCACCGCCGCGCGCTGCGCTGCCGGGCGCCGTGGCCGCGTCCCTCGCAGGTCTGGGAGCGGGAGCGGTGCCATGACGGTGCTGCCGGGCGGCAGCCGCGCCGGGGGGTGACGGGGGCCGGGTAAGTAAAGCGATGCTGGGGGGGGGCTGCCGAGGAGCAGGGGTCAGGTGGTCGGTGGGGACCCTGGTCGGTGCCGAGCCAGGGCTGTCTGCGCGGTGCCGTGGGGGTTGGGGTGTCTGTCCCAGCCCCCGCTACCCGCCGAGCGCGGCAGCAGAGCCAGCCCGGACACAGTGCGCCGTCTGCTCAATTCCATACGATTGCCAGCTTCTTTCTCACTTGTTTACTGTAATATCGGGCGTGTTTTTATTTATCTAATTTTATATTCAGTTATAACCATAGTAGGTTAGCTAATATACGACAGGTGTCATCCCTGGTGCTGCAGTGGAACTTCTCCTTTCTCTTGGATAACAATGCTGTGAGTCTGTCTCCCCTGTCTTTCAGATGCACAGTCTTCTTCCTTTTTTTAGGACTGTTACAGGTTTCTCTAATTCACAGTTGAAATCAGGTGTTTGTTCAACCTAGGGGAGACTTTTAAAATATTGAAACAAAGAGTAACTTTCTCACACTGTCTGGCTGTGAGCGTGTTGGGATGGAACTTGTCACCCCGCAGTTGGGTGTCTGTATACTGTATAAAATAGGTGTAAACTTCACTCGGCTTAGCCCTGGGGGTGCAGCCTCCCCTTCCGTGCTCTGAGCAGCACGGGGCAGGCGGGCTCTGCCCTGCTGGGCGGCGGGAGGGGGTCAGGGGGGCCCTGCCCAGAGGCTCCGGCACCTTGGGACGCAGCAGGGGGGCAGAAGGGAGGGACCCTGGAAAGCTCTTGGAAAGGTGGGGGCTGTAGCTTCTTACTCTAGTGGAGTTTTTACACCATGCTGTAACATTTGAACTTTCACAAGAGATGTAATAATTTTGATAATAAAAATACTTAACTTGAAAGTTTCTTTCTGGTTCCCTTACGACCTTGAGCGCTGGTGCCTCGGCTGTGGGGCGAGGGGTGCTGCACGTTGGTCTCTTCCCTGCCCCTGTGGGTAAAGGAAGCCTTGCGGGAGCAGCCCTGCAGAGACCTCCCTTTCACCAGCACTTAGGGTGAAGCCGGGGCCGTTCCCAAGGAGAGGGGAATTCTCCAAGTTTCCTGGTTGGGGATGCAAGTTGGTGGCTGCCCTACTGCTCTGGCTCAAAGCTCACCTGGGCAGGAGATCGGGTGGAGGATGTCCCCTGCTCTCCTGCACCTACTTCAAAACCTGGTTTCTGCTGCGCTGGTGCCGGGTTTTTCAGTTCTGATGCCGCTTGTCTTTTCCTTAGGAAGCCTGAGATGGGCCAACCCTGGAGCTGTTGCCTACAGCTTGTAGATTTTGCCTCCACGTACCCATCGTCAGAGCCTGCATGTCTGAGGTGCCCATTGCCTCTGGTGTTCAACTGCCCTCACAGTGAGAACGTTCCCCCCAGCACCTCGTGGGATGGTGTCTGTACAGCTCATCCTGTCCCTGTGCGTCCCTCAAGCTTTTGGCTCCATCTCCTCCCCACGTTCCCCCAAAGCAGCTGGAGGTAGCAACAGCCTTTCCCAAAGGCTGGCTGAGCCAGTCCCTCGGCCTCTCCGCTGTGCCGTGTGCACCTGCAGGGCTCCCCTGGGCTGTGAAAGTGTCCTCTGCTGGGGAGGCTAAAGCTGGCCAAAGCTCTCCGCGTGTCCAAGAGGTCCCCAGGGAGCCTTCGCGCTCACGCAGCCGGCAGCGCTGTCCCCACTCTACCAGAGCCCACCATTGGACTGATGGGCCACGCCAGTTGTTCAAGACACAGGAACCTGCTGAATTTCAGGAGGCTCCTACCAGCCCGTGTCAGCCCCTAAGTGCACAGACCACCCATGGTGTTCCATGGGGAGGCACAGACGGGCAGAAGGGGAGGGTTGGCACGCTCCCAGCAAGGGATGGGACCCCCCCACCCCACCTGGGATAGGCCCTCTCCCTGGGGACCCACCCTGGCCAGGATCCCCCTCACGCACCAGCCTGTGTGGATGGAGGCTCAGCCCCGTGGGGCGCTGGGCAGGCTCCCCCCCTCCCATCCCTCCCGCAGCCCCTCTCCCCACCCCACGTAGCTGTGCTGTGGCCAGTGCCCACACTGGGGTCCTTGCCCCAGCAGTGCCTGGAGGGGCCCATCCCAACCCTCCCCACACCACAGGGCTCTGAACTCTTCTGGTTTGAATTATATTTTTCAATAAGGTTTTGTGAAACACTGTATCAAACTTTGTACTAAAATACAGATATATTACAGCTACTGTATTCCTTTCTCCACTGATTTTCTTTGTTTTTCCAATTCAGCCAGCAGCAGTGCTCACAAGCTGGCAAGACCCGGGCGCGGGGGGCAGCTGACGGAGGGGCATGGGCACCGCCGGGCCTGCGGCTGCAGAGGCCACAGGCAGGAGCGCCAGCACCCACGCCATCCCAGGTGACTTCGGCTCCCAGCTGGTGTTTTCAGCACAGCTCCATCTCTCACCGCAGGGCCTCAGGGCACAACTTACCTGCTCCCGCCAGCCCCAGGTGCTCCAGCTCACCAGGCTGGATGATGGTTCTCACAGAGCCCTTCATTGCCTTCTCCCAGCAGCCTTCCGGGGCTCCTCTGCCCAGGGCTGCCCATCCTGGGGCCACAGTCCCGCTCTGCTCCCAGTCCCGCTCCTAGGCCTCGCCCAGCACCTGGGTCCAGCCCTGCCAGGGCCCCTGCCAGCCCCCGGCCTGTCACTGCCCAGGGAGCTGGGCACCCCTCAAACAGCCCCTGGCTACTTGCACTGAGATGTGGCCAGTGCTGAGGACTTTATTGCATTGCAGGGGCTGCAGTGACCCCAGCCCCCCGTGGCCGGGACCTGGGGGAAGCCCACACGCACCAGCTCAGCCAGCAGAGCCTGTGCCGGGGGTGTCAGTGCTGGCTCTTGGGTGCTGTGCGTGCGCGGTTGAGGCCAGGTCGTGCTCAGTGCCACCCTGAGCAGCTGCTGCTGGGTCCCCGTGGGCCATCACCGCAGGCCAACAAGGTGCAGCCAGGGCACAGGGCCGGGGTGGGCACAGGAGTGCC
>WTSP01009158.1:0-24246 GCA_025331215.1 Actenoides lindsayi
GATATATATGTATCTATAAATATATATATATATATATATATGATGTAGGTTAAATTCTTCCAAAATCACACCTGAACACAAAAATACTATGCAAGTCTAACAACATATCTCAGTATAGGAAGGAATTACTTCTCTTTGAAATCCTACACTATCCTTGGCTCTGGGCATTCTGCAAACCAAATTCCCAATCGTCATTCTCAACAAAACCTCCCCGGCACTGTAGCCAGGGAGCCATCATGACTGCCTATGGAAAAAGAGCCAACATAAATCAGTCTTGCCAGGCCTCTATTTGAGAGGTAAAACCAAGACTAGAGATACTCCTAAATTCCTCTTGTTGGCATACTTTGAACCTAACTCGAAGAGAAAAAATAGGCCATCAGTCTTACAGATGTTTCTAAGGGACCATGAGAATATCTTAACCTAGACAGCATCAAATAAGTGAATAAGGGTTAAAATGTTGTCTGAATCTCTTCAAGGAATTGAGAGTTGCCTGCATCCAAATGGAAGAAAACACACTGCCCTACATAAAGCCCTTGATCTTGATCCCAATTCTCAATGGAAATTAAGGCAACTGTGTAGCATTTTAATGCTGTGCAACTGTATAAACACCCTTATTTTTGAATCTGAAATTACAGGCACAGTGTTATCCTGAATTTATGAGTGGATATTATTAATAAAGCTGTGACTGAGTTAGACTCCTGTGAACCAGTACATTACTATCACTGGCTTATCTTAAAATTTAGCAGGTAATTTAAACTAGGGATGGATCATCTGTGAGAGTATAGTGTTATTTCCAACAAATCCCTATGAATCATAATAGTATTTTCAACCTCCCCTAGGATTTTTAGAAGTCATCGGAAAATAACCTTTCATAAAAAGATCTGGTTTCATGTTAATTATTAACTACATCTTGAAATAACAGAACTGGTTAGTAAATAATCTGACAGCACTAAAAATTGCAGGATTTATCTCATGGCTGAAAGAAAGCAGAGTGAACAAAATACCATAAGCAAACATATATCAGCATATTAATTGGGAATAAACTAGAACAGCTGTATAGATGAATTAAGCTCAGGATATTATAATCAGTATAATTTTATCTATTGATCAGATTATGAAGGAGACAATTGTATACAGTTAGAATTCTCACAACCCATTATAAATCATGTAAAGAAAATAAGCAAAGGAAATCACCCAGGTAAATTCATTTTCACACTATAAAGTTGCATGTATCAACAGAAATTGCTTTTTTAAGGTCACAGGTGGTCTTAGTTTCACTATAGTTGATGACTAATAACAACATCCTTAATTGCAGGAACAAAGGTCAGAGAACAGATTGCTGTTGCTTCGGTGAGCACAACAGGTGACACAAACAGAGAGTCATTCTCTGAAAGACAGAAAGCAGCGTGAGTTACCAATTCTCCTATTTCTCGCACATGTTCCTGTACAAACATGCCTGTTTCAATTCAATGTCTGCTTTTTTGCTTTTGAGAAAAAATGTGCCATGAGAAGTGTTGGTAATAAAAAGATCTTTCAGCAGAAATTCCCAATTTTTTTTTATTCCTATTTTAAAGTAAACACTCTCAATTCTATCAGTGGTTTCCTAGAAACAAGCTACCACAGAGGCACGCTTAGTATACTAGCGTTTGCCGCAAAATGGAAGGAAATTGCTGATCTATCTCCTTGCATGTCTTCACATAGCTCCATCATTTCCTCAAACCTTTGCTCCAGCTGCTTTCAGACACACAGAGAAACGACGCTGGGCAAAACGGCTCCCTTGTTTCCAGTTCCTCAGAACTCAGAAACCAAAAGCATGGCACCAAACGGCTAAGGAAATCACATCCCAAAATACTTTTACTGTGTGTCAACTCGATACCTAGCTAATATTACCTTACACAGTTAGGTCTCAACCAAAGCAAATCACATCAGAGCACTCCAGCAAGTCACAAGGTACTCTGTGCAATTATGAACCTACTGAGACACAAGGATGCTGGTTGATGTTTGCAGATACACAGCTTTCATTTCAGTATTCTATTCAGTTCTGCAGATTTTTAGAAACCTTTTTAGTAGATATAAATGGTAATAGTTTATTTCTTTTTAGGCTAAAAACCTCAAAATTTATGCACTGTTTTAATACTCAGATGTTTGGTCACGTTCAGGAAGACCGGAAAATGGAAATCTTTACTTTAAAAACCTCTAGTTTCAGGTGGACCAGTATCTCCAAGAATGCCATTTTATTTATGGTTCCTAAATGAAGTACCCAATTAGCGTTGTACTCTGTAACTACCTTGGACTGAGCTGTTTGCTCTTTGCTACTATTTGAGTCAGTTTGTCTCAGACAATGGTACAAAACAGAAGGTGAAGAAAACTGTAGTGAAAAGCCATTTCACGAGCTGACCCTGAGGCAACACAGTGAAGGTGCTCTTGGAAATAAGATGGCTAACAGATCTGGTTTACATGTAAAGCAGAAGTAGACTGTTAAAAATAATAACAATTTTTTTTAAAAAGTAATAAATTATTTGTGCAAGGTACAGGACCTCTCCCCTGATATCTGGAATACGTCTCTCCGGTGGTCCAGCCCTCATGAACCACCAAGCACCTTCTTCAGATTTGCACATTTTTACAATCCTGCCAGTTTTCATGGCTACCTGGGAGCGCTGAGGTCAGTTAAGACTCTGTGCCAGAAAGCGAGGAACATTACAGATGAACAAAGGAGTGACAAAGTTCAGTACATCCAAGTACTTTAAGATGCTTCTGAGATAAGGCATGTGAAGTGAGATTGATTTAAACATTGGCGTTCCCTTAACTTACGATTTCCTTGATTTTAAATGTATTGACAGAAAATTTGAGCGACCTTAACAGTACATTTACAAAGTTTTTATGTATGTGAATTATTTAAGCTTTAAAACTCCAATACATTACGCTTAGATACAAAGTACAGTGCAGTTTTATTTACCAGTTAAATATTTCAAAAATTATTACTTATGAATAAACTCCACATGAATTATCCAGTCCTGATTATAATTAGAAATACTCCACAACCAGAAATGCTGGAAGACCAGCAGCATGCCAGGGGTAAGGATGCAGGTTGTTTTTTCTAGTTTGGGGTTTTTTTGCCTGACTTTTAAGAAAACACGATTAGTTATGCCAAGTTCACTGAAATTTATTATTTAGAGAAACAAAGTTATAAAATATGTTGTACAGTGAAGTTTTCTACGTCATCACGTACAAAAGCAATGCTTTTTCTGAAGACTTTATAATTGCATTATAAAAATCAAAAGCATTGTAAGCTGCTAGACTTTGCTTCCATCTTTCTTATATTGAGCGCTACTGATCTGCATACTTAATGGCTCCACATCACTGTAATCTGTTGGAGGTACTCCAAAGTAAAGACGCTATCTTTTCTTCTACAAAGAAAAGGTAGAAATAAATAGCTCCAATGACTTACTTTGTGAAGGAAAGAACAAGGTAGACTTCCTAAAGAAAGGCCTCTCATTCAGAGATGAACTTTACCAAATTCAAAAGCATCCAAAGGAAGCATTCACTGCTTTCTTCCGAGAACGAGCTTAACAGTCTAGGACCCTTGAAAAATGGTACATCCTGCAGGCATGAGCAATACACCCAAGACAAAAGTAGCTCCCAGTAGAAGAGAGGATCATGGAGAGAATGACATTTTTCAACTATCTCTGTGTAATCTCATACAGGGCTTTAAATTTCAACAAAACAGCACAGTGAATTGGACTTAATGTTTTAATACCTAGTACTGGATACATGAAACAAAAACAGTTGAATAACAGGATAACAGTGATCTGTATTGCTAAACTGATGCACCATTGCATTTTAAGCTAGTCAGAGCTTCTCCAATACACATCCACTCCTGTACAATGGTAATGGAGCAATCAAGCCTGGAGATCACAACTACAGGGGCCTGGGGATCTGAACTCCAACTCAAAAACCTCCCTCAAGTGTGAGCTGCCTACAGCACAGTATTGGGAGCACAAAAGGAGTCCAGGTTCCAAGAAGAATAGAGATGAGGGTTTCTAGCTGCTCCATGGAATCTCAGCAAGTAATCCTTTCCTGTTTAAATGGTTATAAATTTCAATAGCAACAAGGTTAATTGACCTAACTGAAAATGTGTTTATTTCCTTTGTGCAAGAATCCCCAATGGCTTTATCCAATTCCAGCAGCTACAACCACCACCAAGTCTGGAAAACACAAATAGAAGGATCCAGGCTGCTGAATGCAAACTGAAATGAAGTTTGAAGAGGTTGGTTGATTTGTTTTTCCTCAAGATAGAACTGCCTTACATCTTTGTAACAATCAAAAAGGAACTGTTTACCATATGAAAACAAATATTTCTGTTGTTATGGCTATTTGGACATCTGATAACCTCAGGCAACCCAAAGGGGCCCCAACAATAACAGCTCAACTTAGAAGTCAAAGGGCAAATACCTTTGAAGTGAGAGATGACAGAGAAACACTTGTAGACCTTGCAGTTTGGTCTGATGGAAAGAACCTGAACACTTCAGAGTATATTTCATTCATCCTTATAACCCTTTTGAAGGCAGAACAGGTACTTTTGATCACCAATGGTGCTAAACGCCAGAAAACCTAACAGCAAAACACTTTTTCCACAAACCACTACTCTAGGGAAAAGGCAAAGGCTACAAGCAGTTCAGTTCAAAGGGGTTCAGGGCTCTGGCAAAGGGCATTGGGCAGCGATTCTTGTCAGATTCTCAATTAGCCCGTAGAGAGGGCAGAAGTTGTTAATATTTCACTAATTAACTTCTTAAAAATAATTGTCTGGTAAACATGAGCAAAACCTCTAATAAAGAAAACATTAGCTGTCTCTAGGAAGAGGACCCTTTGATCCTAAAGGGTCCAGGCTGAACAGGCATACAAGTTTTAAGAGATCAGCATGTCAAGACTACTGCTCATGAGTCTGTTTAAAGCAGTGGAAAGGACACTAGTTGGGGTTTGAGTTTTAGAACCTTTACAACACAATTCATGACATGGGTGAGGCACTTGCTTGAAAATAAATCCTGGGTTCTAGGAACAATTAGTTTCAAGTTGGATTAACAATGGGGCTGGAAGCCCACACAGATGGGTCTCCTGGGTCTTTCCTTATATTCTGCAGTGGTGGCAATACTCCTTGGCACAGGAAAAAGAAATGGCAACTACCTTTCTTCTGGAAAAGGGGAATAGAAGCCATTGCTACACAGGTAAGTCTGCAATCTTAGGGAAAGACCTGACCCTGTCACTTCAGAGAAACTGTGGTCTTATGTGCAGTTGCTGCGTCTCACCAGGAAGGAGAGGTGTATAAATGTATATAAAAGGCTTCTATAGAGCTAGAAAAGCTGCTATAGTTTACATGTTTTCAAAGCTGGCCCAGGGACAAAGACTTGTCATTCCCCTTTAAATCAAACATTAATAGTAACTGTGCACCAAAGAATTGTAACAGTGAGAGCATATTTGTCACTGGTATTTTGTATTTTACTGCAGCAGACAATGACTTCAATCTGTGGTCAACAGACTTCTAAATTGCTTGACTACTTTTAGAACTTCATAAAAAGTAACTGTGAAGGTGTAGCTTACAGTCTTCATTGGAAAATTCTGGGGAGTCCACAAACCAAAAAAAGTGAAGTTATGAACCATACTTCAGACGAACCATATTCAGATACATCAGTTGGCATGGCAGAGACAATGACTTCTTTTTTTTGTTAGTGAAAGGACAGAAAATTTTACGGGTTTTTGTTTTTCATAGAGATAAAACTGAAATGTACGAAGGATCACTGCTATTTTTCCTCCTTGATTCACTTCAGATTTATTTATAGCAGGGCTTTCCACTTTTATCTGCAAATGTCACAACCGAGCTAGTGACTTTACAGTTTCTTGGTTTAATAACTATGGTAGATACAGCACTAGGTCTGCCTCTGGCCCTCTCTGAAAATAAATAGTTAACTCATCAGGTCTAAAAACTAGTTTATAACTCACTGCTCATAGAAAACAGAAAGAGTTAGGCACAGGTAAGCTAATTTTCACCTGTTTCTGCTTACTGCATATACAGTAACTCGATTCAGATTGACCGCCTAATGTTTGCAGACTTACAGTCACAGAAGGGTACTACATCCATTCACATTATTTTTTTAAAAAGACAAACTAAGATGAAATGTTGTTTGTGCTCCATTTTAATTTTATTTTAGCTCTGTGTTTATCTCTTCACTTCAAAGCACTTCCAATATGAGGCACAGTTTCAGTGTGACAACTTTGCAAAATTAAAATAGAAAAAATGTGCCAGCATCAATCTGCTTTACCCTGGAAAGCACAACAGCCTTGAGACATGACGACTTATAAGAGCAAGCTGTAATGAACCCAGAAGTGCTATCTGCAGTAGGAAATATATATTAGACTGGAGGCTGAACACTCCTGACAGAGTTTGTCTTCCTCAATAGGAGCCTCCTGTTCTCCAGTTGCAGCATACAGTCAAGTCTGACTCCAAAAGCAAGGGAAAATTATCAATATGAATCCCCACAATTCCATTGGGTAGCATTTCTTACTTGACCTGGAAGCTGCTTCAAAGTCCAAATCATAAAAAAAACCAAAAACCAACACAGAATAAAGCTGAGTCTGCAAGAGACTTCCCCTGCCTGTTGCCTGCCACGGGGAGGGAGGGGAGGAAGGAAAGGAAGAAAGGAAGCCACCCAGGCAGCTGCTGGAGCCCCACAGGGTGACCCCACCAGCCCAGGGCACGCGAGTCACCTGCCCTGCCACCGACCAGGAGAGCCACCCAGGCGCAGTCCCAGAAAACAGGAGCAGAGGCTGGCCCCCAACTGCAAAGCCATGAGGCTGTCAGAGGGTCCCGAGCAGCAGGGCCAGCCAGCCTTCGGTAAGCCTCGGTTCCCTGCAGGAGAGAGGCAAGGAGGCCTCCCTGGGGCAGTGGAAACGGCCCGGTATCCAGGAGGACCCCTAGCCTGCAAACTGGCTTCCCATTCCCCCATTCAAAAATCACAAATCTCAGGGCAGGACCAGCACATTACTAAATATGGTCCTATTTAAGAGGGCTAAGGGCCTGATCCCAACAGTATCAGTAAAAATCAGTGGTAGGTGCTTAGGTAGTTTAGCCCCTCAAATTGCAATGTTGCCGGAAAATAAATTATACTTTCTGGAGAGTTGTATTCTCGGACCCCTTCGCGCAGACATCCTTTCATTATCTGAGAACTGCGATGTATTTATCTAGTTCATGTTCTTTTCACAACAATGTATCTGAGGTACAATCTCAATTCTCTTAAAATACATTGTTAGCAAAGGGCACCACGTGAACGTATGTGCCATATATACCTGTAAGTGGGTAGCATTACTTGATATTGCTTTCCAAAGACATACTTTCCTGCTAAAAAGAGCTTCTGGCAGGCTCAAAGCAGACATTCTTCTGTCTTCCGCTTGATTTTTAAGAGCCGGTGAATGTTATGAATTTGCTTTCTAACTTTAATTTGTACCATTTTACTTAATATACATTTATCAAAAGCCTGAATTATTTCACCGACTTAAAAAGCAAAATAAACAGGTTATAACCTGCATATACAAAGGAGTATTTTCTCATTTGATTTTTGCAGTGCAAACTAAACAGAGTTGCCAACCAGCCCTAAGTGTGCACCTTTCAAATGAAATAGTATCAGCAGTGGAACAAAACGATAGACTTAAAAGTTATCGTAGTAACTAAATGAAGTATTTAGGTGGTAGTCATTATATATTCATTAGATCATAGTAATATGTAATGAAATCTTCATATTAAATGATTTTTTTATATATTGTTCTTTTAATAAAAATCACTGTAAACCTAGAATCTGCATGTTAGACCTGTGCTTAATAGCTAACCAGGACCAGAGACCATGTAAAAGTAATTTGAATGGAACTAACATCAATAATTTGATGTTTTATACATTTGTATACTTTTATAAACACACATAAATGGCAGCAGATTAATTTCCCCAAAGTGTTATAATCTGTTGGCATAGTGCCATACTTTAAAAAAAAAAGTAATAATTTATTTACGAGTGCATGCATCTGGCTCTAATGAACTAACTTTACCTGGTAATATCAGTGTTTGTACAATTGATGACATTAACACAATAGCATCATCAATGTGCCTCTCAAAACAGCCATTTGAAAATGACAACTACACACAAACTAGAAATTGAAAGGTAAAAAGGCAGAAAATCACAGCCAGGCATTAAGTGATCATTTGGTTCAGTGTTTTGTAAACTCAAGGATAGCTTTGTTATTACTAAAATTGTAATCCCTAATCTAAAAGTATTTCTACTGTTGACAATTTCTTGCTATGTTCTGAGGTGCTTTAAAGAGAAAAACAAAAATTCTCTTCAACTTGACTGTAACACACTATCCATCTCAGAGCTAGCAAAGTTTCAATCTATCTACGAACACTGACCAGCCAAATTCCCTTGTTCTCTTCTGCATGACAGGATGGAACATTTTCCCATGCTTAGCAGGGAATCAGAGATAGACAGAATGGTCTGAAGACTTAGGTGGAACTGACTTCTTTCATCCCGAGAGTTAATTCTGCTATTTAGATGTTTAGTGGGTAGTTTTTCTATAATAAAAAAAATACTGTGTAAAACCTTTTCTAGCCCATTCTCACTCTCCCTACTCCTCTGAGCCTTCCTGGTAGGAACCCAAGGAGAACTTGTATTATAACCTCAAAACAGTCTTTTGCATTTTTTCCACAAGGAGCAAAACTTTCTGAATTCAGCTGTTATTACCAATATAGAGAAGACCACTTCAGTCATCAATAGTTTCAGGACGTATTTTATAAGATATTATTCCCTCAGAAAAACAGCATTACTGAATTCACTCTCTCAAAAGGAAATCTGAAAGCATTCAAGGGAGCAAATACTATGTGTGAAGGAAATGTCAATATTTTTATCCACGTAGTATATGTTAGCCACTCTGGTCCTGCAGCTGGCCTTTTTGCCAGAGAATGCTCAGCAATGCTATTAGTTAAGAAAACCCACATCTTTGCAGAAGCACACAAACAGCTGATGCCTAGGCAGCTATGGAGGATGCCTCACAGGTCTGAGGAATATGCTCCTATGTTTTTTTAAACCAAAAATACAGCAAAGACACTAATTATTTGGCTAAAGGGAATATCACTACAGCAATTTCTGAGAAACAAAAAGATTCATCACTAAGAAATGAAGCATTTCAAAGACTTGAGATATTTGATTATTTTTAAGATTAAACATTCATACTTTGACCATCTTTTGAAATAAAATTGAAGGGGATATCTTTCTTCCTGATTATAGCTGGTTGGTTGTTTTTTTCTTCTTTGTGACTTAAACATTTAATCCATGGATTTTTGTTCCCTGGCCTCTCCTCCTTTCAACATCCTTGCAACTTCTCATAGAAGTGTTTTATAAAATTCCGTATGGAATATGTCTGTCCTGCATCAGAAACAGAACTCATTTTGGCTCATATGGAAAAGTGTCAAAAGATGAGGCGATGAAGAGTAACTAGCTCTTGCTCAGTAGTGCTGGTCACAGAACCTCCTTTACCCTGAAACAATAAGTTTCTGTTTGATTCCCAGTCTACTGCTTGAAGAACAGAAAGATTTATGCAGCTGATTAAAGAAAGGGAAGTGTAAGGGTGGAAGTAAACACATTTGAGGAGCCTATGCCATATTAGACTGACATGAGGCCAGCTGAAAAGAAGAGGTTTCCTTTTGTTTCTGTAAAGCCGACAGATACACCATGAAATTGATTGTACTTGGTAATTTTAAAAAAAAAAAAAAAAAAAAAAAGCAGAAGAAAGAAAAAGGAGGGGGCCAATTCCTCTCCACAGGTGTTAAATGTATAATCATCTCAGCTGCACCACTGTTAGGTCAAAGGAGCAAGCATGCTACAAGAAAAAACACAGCTCTTATTTAAGGTCCAAGTTCATTTCGCTCTAAGCCAGCTGCTAAACAGACAACAGCATGAATGCCAACACGTAATCTTACTGACTCTCAGATACCATGAAATGCTCTCAAGCCCAGCCATGTTACACGAGGCAACTCCAAACCAGTAAATGGTATTATAAGCATCCCTTGGGATGGATGCAAAGAAGAAACCTGTTTAGCTTGAATTTTAGAGAGAAGCTTGAGAATCTGTATGTTCTAATTTCAACCTGTATTAAACCAAGGCTTAAACCAAGATGAATTAAAACTATTGTTACTAGTACTTTAAAAATTACAAAAATAATTTTGAAAAAGCACAAGCCAATACTCAACTTGATTGTCAAAAAAAGTGTATTAAAAAAAAAATAATAATCTTATGAGAGCTCCTGTTCCTACAATCTCTCTTTGGGGCCAAAGCTAGTTTTTCTTTTTTTATGATACTGCTTGGAACATGTGCAACTTGGAACTGGCAAATACATTTCTTTAGGATCTGAAATACATCGCAAGAACAACTGTGCCAGATCAGACCACAGGTATGTCCATCTTTGGGTGCTCAGGACCAGAATACCAAGGTGCCTCAGGAACAGGTAAGTGATGTACTTCATAGTACAGAGGAACGGTGACAACAATTTGCTCTTGCATCAACTCAGTTATTCTACAGTTTTTATAAATTTCTCTGTAACTGAAGATTTACTTATTTTATTTCTTTTATCTTAAATTATTTATTTAAAGTTATTTCAGAGGAATTCTAGTGCCTGGGTTACGACAAAAGATTGTATATTAAGACTTACAGGTCAGAACAAACTATTGCAATTACTGACGAATATAAAAGTTAAGATGTTTGTTCAAGATCTTGAATCTGACTGAATCACTCCTACCATTTTAATCTATATTCACAGTGATCTCTATTATTCCCAACTCCAACATGTCAAATACCTATAGCACCAAAAGCACACAGTACACAGAAGCACTAAAATATTCCTTCCTGTATCCTCACTGCCATTGTAAGAAATTGCTTCATGGATTAAATCAGGACATGCTACTATAAAAAAAACCCCAACCCTGAATGTGCAAGTTTCAAAGAGCAACATGCTACTTTGACAACCTGAAAAGCTGTAAATCCAGATTAGCTGAGATATCAACTACACAGAACAAAAAAATCCCTAGATAAGGTGTCTGCAAAGGGATAGTTAATTTAGTGTCTAAGGGGCCACTCCTGTGGGGGAGGAAATAAAGAATAATTAAAAAAAAAAAGAATTGTCACCTCCTTTTAGTAACTGTCAGGCCTGTAAAGAGAAACAAAGCCACAGATTTCACTTTCAGAGAAACCAAAATATTAATCAGAACAAGAGCAGTGTCTTGTACACCAGCATACTACAAGATGACATATTAAAAACTCCAAAATTCATTGGATCTAGGTATCAAAGATCTCTGCCATTTTTCCCAGTTGTCCACTGGATTGCTATCTTTAGAGGAAATGTTATTTAGTAGTAGGCATTTTGGTAGAACACTGACAGAAAAACTACTTTATTTTAGCTAAATGTTTCTAGAGCTTGACAGTAAATGATATGCATGAGCCATGTTGACTGTCATCTTCCACTTTTAATTTGACTGTCAGACATACAAGTAACTTGGCTAATGTTTCATTCCAATTTCAGCACCATGAGCCTGTTGCATAAGCTGCCTGCTAAAAGCTGTTCCAGATGGAATGATAGTATTTTGTAGGACCCCAAAGATGTAGCTATAGAGATGAATACGTGTCAACAGCATTGAAAGCACAACCTTTTTTCCCTTTTCTGTCAGCAATTCTTATTTCCATCCTATAATTTTTCCATTCTTTGTAAGATAGGCCAGAAGGGAAAAAGAAAGAGTGCAAGTCTCTCAGCCATCTTCCATCACCTGCAATCACATCTACCTGACTACGCAAGGCAGAGGACAAAAAAGGAAGGTTTATAAACCATCAGTATCTTCAAAATGACAGCCGAGGCTTAAAATTTATTTTAAAGAGGAAACAAAACCCAGTCCCCTACTAATATAAGTTCCAGAATGATGAAGAACTTTGATGGTTTTCATAACAGATACTTTCTCTATGAATAGCCAGTAAAATAGCCTGAACTCCTCTCATGGGAAAGGGGCTTTAGAAAGCAACGTATTACCAATGAACAACTATTTCTACGGATTGTACCATTTCTACTGATAGTTTATGCGCTATTATTAACATCATGGAACATTCATTAGTAGCTCTTATTCAAATAAATCACAAAAGGTCTACTTATCCTTCTCAAATAAAAATATGTAAATTACACCCAGTGCTCATCTTAATCCAGGTAAAACAATACACTTTTTCTGAAATGTAGGCTGTGTAAAGAACACAAAGAGGACTTCCCCCCATACCTCTTTGCACCCACAAAAGAGGAAATTACCACGGGTCACTTCTGTCTCTTTTCAGATGATCAATTCAGTATTCTGAATTATTACAAATATTTCACCTACATTTTTTAGGTTTTCCTCTACAGTATAATTTCTTTTTGACACAGAATGCCATAGCGCACAGTACAAGGAAAGGGGGGAAGCAGTGTAGGGTTGAAAAGCAACAGAAAGAATCGAGGAGGAATGGCTTTTGTTAATTTGACAGCCCTCAGCTAGCTGCATAGCTGGATTTATAAAAGGCTCTTTAAGAGCGGCAGTTTTTCATGGTGTAAGAGTGCCACGCAGCCCTGATTCCTGCAGTGCCTCACACCAACAACTTCAAAAGTAACTGCAGATGTCCCTGTGATCATCTAATCAGACATCAAAAGCAATACACTGACAAGCTCCTGCGCTGATTAGGAGTGTTCTATATATGCTCCACAGCGTAAACAGACACACAGTAGTTGCTTTAAAACTGGATTCACCCACATCAGAATTCCCTTCTAAAAACCTCAGACTGTTTGGAACTCCCCACCTGAATGACAGAAAATTTTTTACATCTCCCCAGATCTTCTGTTCATTTCCACACAGCAGTACTTCAAGAGCAAGAGTTAAATTATTAATAGGAAAACTTTTACCAGAAGAAGAGAAAATGCCTTCCAGAATTTAAAAATCTTGCTATTCTGACTGACAGTCTGAGAGCACATTACCTCAGGGAAACGGTCTTGCCTCTACCCTGCAACAAACATTAGTGCCTCAGATGCGTTTCCATCTCTGCTTTACTTGCTGTCTAATTACTATACGTCAACAAGCACTGTATTTAAAGCATTACAAGCGCACCATCCTTTCAGCACTGCTAGTTCCTGAAGAATTACTGCAATTTTTCCCAATATCATGTGTCCTTCTCAAAGGCCATCTCCTGGAATACTTAAAAGGTGGCCTGTAAGAAAGATGGGGACAGACCTTTTAGTAGGGTCTGTTGCAACAGGACATGCGGTAATGGCTTTAATCTAAAAGAGGGTAGATATGAAGAAGAAAATTTTTTTACAATGACAGTGGTGAAAAACCTGAACAGGCTGCCCAGAGTGATGGTAGATGTCCCATCCCTGGAAACAATCCAGCTCAGAGCCCTGCCCGTCCTGAGGAACCTGATCTAGTTGAAAATGTCTCTGCGCATTGCAAGGGGGTTGGATTAGATGACTCTTCCAACCCAACCTATTCTACAATTCTATCACGTAACTGTGGAAAAATTTCATACAATTCCAACACATGCAAAGGGACCAGAAATTAACAATACCTGTCCCAGTCAGAGTGAGTAAAAAAACTAGGCAAAAATTTTATCTTCTAAAATCAGACAGACAAGACAAGCCTCGTGGCACTACACTCTTAGCTTGAGCCTTAGCAGAAGCCAGCTGGACTAACCCAAGTTGTAGACTGTATAGATTTTTTCACCACTGTGTCAAAAGACCTTTTGTGCCCTGCCCTTAAATAGCCTGATTTGATCAAGTCATATTTCTGCCTTTTTCTTACAATAAAAAATCCACACATTTTGAAAATACCACTGATAATCTTTATCTCAAAGCCAAGTTCTGATTGTAGAATATCTTTATGTTTACATATGTACATAAAATAGTATGTAAAAGGAAGAAATCATGGAGCCGCGTCCATACACACATTCACATTATGCTAATCTGCAGACACTTAATCAGGAAGGTTAATACATTACAAACACAATTAACAGCCAGAAGAGCCAGAGAAGGTTTCGACCTTGTTTAACGAGGGCTTCAAACATAAAAAAAAAATTCTGGTTATATATGAACCTTATCCAAAATTGCAAATTTTATGTCCACAATGCATAAAATACAGTCAATTTTGAGTCACATCTAGCTAAAAACTGAAACTGTACTGAGCCACTGGAGCAGCCCTTTAATTGATCCAGCATCTTATTGTATCCTTAAATATGGATAAATGCAATTTAATCAGCCTTTCACATTGATTAACTCCAAGTTAACCTAAATATTTATCCAGAAAACATGCAACTATAAAAGAGAAAGCCATGCAGAACATAGCATTCCCATAATAATCATCAAGTTAACAAGAAGAGGTGAAACCATACTGCCATCAGAAAAAATGCAAAACCCCTATCAACTTACAACAGGACCACAATCCTCCTCTAAAACACATGACAAATCAAGTCTTAAAATAGTAGGGAAGTCTGTCCCTGGACAAAAAGAGAGATAAGCAGAAGCAACAGCTCCAGAAAGGAAAGTTCAGATGTTTTAATTATACGTTATCAATTACTACCTGGATGAACCGGACTGAGCAAAAGCAGCAAAATGTATACCTCTGCCTAAAAAGTTAAAAAGCACAAAACCAAACAACAAAAGTACCCCAGAATTCAGCCTTTCTGCCTTGCTCACCTCTAGCGAAGTGGGGATTGGGTAGAGGGCTCCAGCTAGCAATTTCTGAGTTGGCACAGAGAACCTGAAACTGCAGCTCCTGTAAGCAAGCTGGGGACAACTGGCTAAATAATGCTTCCTCCTTCTGAAAGGCTTCCACTTTCTCAATCACACAGCACAGCCTCACTCCAGCGGAGATCCCTAGTGGAAGACTTCATGGCCATTACTAACCTCACTTTCTGAAGCCAGGGCATTCACAGCCAAAAAGCATCTGGACCAGCACTTGTCTGTTGCTGTAGTAAAGCTATGGCCACCAAATTTTTAAGAAGCACATTAAATTAATTATGCTTCCCTGAAGTCCTCCCTGGAGACCCAGGGAGGGGAGTTTCCATCATTTAAAGTCGAGCCAGGACTCTGTGATTATAACTAGACAGGAGAGCTGAACAACTGCCTCCATAAATTAACAAATTCACTACCAAACACCTTTCCTTCAATAATAACTTGAGATGGTTGTTATTCCTATTTTTCCCTGACTGTAGTCTCTACATTTTTCAGTGGCAGCTATCACGATAAGGAAGGAGAGGTTTGAATGGAAAAAGAAACTCACATTTTGTACCATCTGTTAAATGACTTCCAGTCTGAGAGAACAGATGCTGGACTTCACTATCAGTTTTTGATTGATCTAGAAGTATTTTGTTAATTGGTGCTAAAACTACAGCTAAGACAAAATAAGTGTGAGAGAAAATATGAAATAGCAGCTCAAATTCTTCTCAAACTACCTGGTCACCCAGCAAAGATTTCGTAATTTTGGTAATCATCATATAG
The DNA here is from genome assembly GCA_025331215.1 of Actenoides lindsayi. Classification (NCBI taxonomy): domain Eukaryota; kingdom Metazoa; phylum Chordata; class Aves; order Coraciiformes; family Alcedinidae; genus Actenoides; species Actenoides lindsayi. The sequence continues at coordinate 15,583 of WTSP01009158.1, forward strand.
CATTAAAAAAAATCCTAAATCGATCGTCCCTTGAATGAATGGGACATCTAAAAACCAGAATATGCACCATGCTTACATTCTATAAATTCTGTGAACAGCTCAAATGGTTCATCAGGTTCATCCAGTTGACCTGACGGGATAGCAATGTTCTTTGCTTATATTACTGCATGTTTGTTGATTTATTGGCTGCATTCTTATTGCATGTCTGTTCCTGCACTCTCCTAGAGACAAATCAGTGCTGTCTTCAGAGATTCATATGATAATCACCTCTCAAAAATCTGATCAACTCCCATACCATATAAGACAGTATGTCTACATAGAGCCAAACTCCCAGTTTTACATGCGCCAAACACCAAAATGCCAGAAGTGCCAAAACAATTAAGGTAATTGTGGAAGTCAGATTCAATTACAAAATGATTGCTAAGTTAATTGTGGCATAAATACAGAGACTTAATTTTTCCTACATGAACTGAAAACTGTTTCATCTACCAACAGCTCTGGTTTTTTCTAACTTGCATGTAACTGCAAGGAAGCTGTTTAATATGAAAAAAAAACATTTGTGCACTATTAATTTTAATTTTTTTTAGCAGCAATACACAGAACAAATGAATTTCCTCTAAATACTGCTTTAACAATTGTGAAGGAGCACAGCTATATTCAAAATGCAGTTGTTTGTGCAGTTCTAGTTGAAATGTTTTTTCATTTGTCAGGTATCGATTCCTCCCCATGTTTTTAAAACAATCTGTACCTAATTTAACCTATGTTATTTAAGCTTTCTATGCTTCCCAAAACATTATGCCAAAGCATATTTCAGTAGGATTGATGATGAGAGTTTTAGAAATGGTACTGCTGCAAAAATAAGAGCTGGTGTAATGTATTTTGCTGTAACGGATTTTCACTTTTAACAATAAAAACTTCAACCTTCTGGGCCTTTCCATCCCCTCCCTTAAGTGACATTTTAAAATAATCTGAGAGCCTTCTCTGGTCTTGTTATCTGTCCAGCTTTGACTGTTAGCCCTACAGCTGCCAGAGGGACACTCTGTATTTTAGGCATAGAGAATTCCTTTAGGTCTAAAGGATTCTTTTGTACTGATGCAACTTAATGAAGCATGGTGATGTTTTAGCCTCCAAATATAACTACAGGCCTCATATAATTGCATAAAATGCACTTGTCACCACTAATATTATATTAAAACCAAACAGAAACAAACAAACCCACACCACCAACAAAAACCTATCTCTTCTCAATGTCAAAACCAATGCATTCAAATCATGCCCTGGAAAGCAACAAATTTCATAAATTTTCTCACTTTTTTCTATTTTCAGGTTTATAAAATACTGGAGGTCTGCATTACATAATGACATACTTTACATATTTCTTTGCTTTGCACAGAGAGTAAGATTTGCACTGTTAAGAATTTTGCACCAAGAATTCTTCTTTGTACTTTCATTTATCATACTAAGTATTCCATTAATATATAAGTGCTTGCAGAAAACGTCAAGGAAAACCTCTCAGCTCAAACAGGTCTGAGAAATGATGCAAGACTTTGACAAAGTTCAACCCCCTGTAACACCATAATGTGCTTGGAAAGTCAATAGCACTTTTAAAATTGCACCTCTTGGCAAATAACACAAGCCACTGTAAAAACAGACACAAAATATTTAGATGCACACACATTTGGTCACGCAAAGTGAAACAATGAACAGACAGCTAAAATTGTGTGTTGGCCTTCAGAATTACAAAGTTAACACTGAGACCCATAGAACATCATTTATACACAAGTCATCTGATTTTCTTTTTACTTAATTAATTCACATGAGCTTAACCAGAAGTATGGTCTTATATGCAACATCTTCACCTGAAGTTCTTCCCATCTCCAGCATATGCTGGTGAACCCCAGTTCTTTCTTCCTGCTCCCTAATGTGACAATATGGCCAGTTGTGGAATCTTGATAAACTAACTGTGATCTAGGCTCAAACAGTCCCCTCACGCCAAACAAAGTGGCTGGGGGTTTCTGTGTGGTTTTTGTTTTGAAACAAAACAGTGATAGATTGGTTTACACAACCAGGGACAGGGAGTGAACTGCAACACTGTATAAAGAACCCAAAGGGGAAAAGGCATAATTCTCAGAAGCAAATAAAGGCAGGTGCAACAGCACCATCATTTAAGCCAGCATACATTTGGCATAACGTAGAGCCGAAGCAGACCCAGCAGAGCTTTCTAGGCAAACATCAAGTCTATGAAAAAGCTCTCTTCTGCTTAGTACACTTATTTATCCCAGCTGACATTCAGACATCGTAAAGAATTTCATCTTTTTATAAGTAATATGAGAACACCTTCCCCACACACAGACACAAAGCTTCAGGCCTCAAAATTGCAAAGTAAGAATCTGGCTCAAGGGTGATCAAGGCAGTATCACTTTTAGAAGACTGAAGACAACCTGCAATAACGTCTGATTAAGAGTCACTGCATCCTCACTGATTGTGTCTTTGCACTAACATTTAGTAATAACTATGTTGAAAAGAAATTTCTTCTCAAAAGGGAAGCGTCGGGTTGTAAAACAGAGAAATGAGAGAAAGAAGAGACTGCACAGGATAGTAGCAGGGTGCCAAAGGAAGACAGAAATGCCAAGCAAAAACAAGGGAAGTGAAAAATGGTGCAAGACCAATGAAGCATATTAAGGGGGAAGTACATTTTTTCCTCTAAGCAGTGTTAAACTAGACAATATGATACTTCACCAAAAACACCTGCTAAAAGTTCATATTCCAGTGCCTTATGCCACCACTGATCTTTAAGTAAATCTTTTATTTTAAAAAAAGAGAGCCACTTAATTGACTATCATCTAAAATTTAGTCCACATGAAATTCTCTCCTTTACAGAAAATGAGTATGATGCCCTCTGGTTTAGATCCAAACACCTACATAGCATATATACCAACAGGTAAGAACGGTTTTTGCCCTTAAGAAAAAGGTGAGTTACATGACACTTACTGCCACAATGTGCTTGAGATTGTGGTCACTGGGATGAGAAGCACTTGGGTGGAACTCAGCAGGTGGGCCCAAAGCTGGATCACTGCTCCTTCGTACTAGAAGTGGTGTACCTAAGAGAGAAAATAAAGAGCAATGGTTCAAGGGTCCCACAGAACCACAAGGTAAAGCTTCATAAGGTTTAACTAAGAGAGGTGTACAGTGCTTAAGTGTAAATTTACCTGTGGTAATATCCACCTGGTCAGTGACTGGATTTAATGGGGTTGTGCCATTTAGTGTTTAAAAAATGAGATAAATGGATAACTCCCTACATTAACTTCATTTAGTATCTACCATGCCTTGGGCTGGCTGTGCAAAGACAGCCCAAATAACAGTATAAAAAGAAGGGAAAAAGATTTTATTCACAGCAAATCTGCCTCCCACTACTGACTGCCAGGATTCCCAGGGAACAGACGTAGGCAGTTGCAGTTGTTTCAGAGAAGCTGTAGACTAAACAGCTTCCTCTTACACGCATCTCCAATTAAACTCACCAACTTTTCATGTCTATTCACGTGCTGTCTGGGAATAACAGACCAGTCAGCAGCTTCTAGAGACAAAGCCATCCAGTTAGCAGAATACACTATGAAACACTGACTGCAAAACTCCCAGATGGGGTGAGTCAGAAAACATCTTTAGTAATATGTAAAAGGAATTTCTCACATTATTTGAAAAATGAAATTAAACAAAAATTATTCTCCACCCTTCCCCTTAAAAAAAACCAACTCCATAGGCAAACAAATAAATTGAAGATAACATTGGTCTAAGACAGTAACTTTTCAAATGTTGCAAGTGAGTGAAAATAAGATTGTGTAACATTATATCTGTCAGTTATAATATTAATTATAGAGGCTGAGACTAATGGTAGCTGTAATTACTAGATCTGTAATAGAAGTTTGAACATGTTTGAGATGCAAGCAAAGCTGGAGTGGCTATACCACATTCACTCTCAGCACAGCTTTGTAATTATAGCTGGAATAAATACCAGCACCTGATGCTGAGGAACAACCAGAGAATCTAAAGTTTTTACCCTTCCTCGTGGTGACCAACAATTTGCATACACAAGTTATCCATTCTGTGTTCACAAAATCAAGAAGAAAAATAAAAGCAGGACTTAAATTTTTGTCCTGGTATTGAGGGAATGCCCGAAAAATCAAAAGGTGAATATTGCATTTTCTTCCGAGTCATCCATAGCTTTTGATATCAAGAGCTACGAATGTTTTTACAAGGAGATTCTGAGGAAAGGGACTGATTAGCAAATTTATCCATGTTGTGTGATTTTCAAACATTGTCAGTAAGTCAAAAGGAACCAAATCTCTCCACTCAAATATTCCTGTTCTTCACATGGTGCTGAAGAGAAATTTTTTTCTCCTCTCAGCATATTTGATAAGAAAATGCTAAAAAATTAAAGCCAAAAAGTGTTGGATTTTTAAGTTACTCCCTTCTTCAAGATAAATACTTACACCTTAAAATAATTTTTTCTGTGTATGACCAAAGTGGCTTCGACCTGTGTCCTATTTTCAGTCACAACAGCTTTCAACTCAACAGTCTGAAAACAGATGCTGAGACACTTTTGTATGATGCAGCAAAATTTAGTCTCCAACTCCTTCTGACATAAATATGAACAGTACAGAGAAATACTCTTGTTAAACTACCAGAAAGCCCTTTGCATTGATACTTTTATTTGTAAAACTTTCACAACTCAGTGAGCCATATACCAAGTTAAAACATTCTGCTGCTTATACTCTTCAAGGTCAATGTCCCAGCCCTTTCCTCATTTTCTCATTTCTGTCCTCCTTTTTCCACAATGAGGAATTAACAGTGAGTCAAAGAGGGTAAAAACCATTACTCAAAGTCAACTAAAGAGACCAAAGATTGGGGGAGGGGGCAGGACACCACTCAAAAAAAAAAAATCACAAAAAAAACACTTATGTCAAGCTCTCTCCTTCTCCCAAAGACAACATTCTTAAATGAGATTTTTCCTTTTCCCAAGATGTCTTCTGCATTTCTCTCTTATCCCTCTGGCTGAGAGACAGAGGAAGTCTCCCATCACTGAGACTGCTGAGAGACAGGACCCTCATTTGTTCCAGGGCCTCCCAGATTCTGCAGCAGTTTAAAGAAGGTGTTTCCTGCACCGTAACATTCACATAACGCTTGTCTAATAACATGGAATCACACTTCAGCACTTCTGTCTGGTCTCTATTGACTGATGCAAGGTGCTGTTTTTACCACATTCCCCCCAAATCCTCAATTTTGAAGACCTCCTTTCACTTGCTTCCTGCCACTGTTTTCCAGAGAAACTGAAGCAAAGTGACATTATCCAATTCTCAGTTTACAGTTGGCTGAAATCTGAAACCAAAGTTTGCAGGAACACCAGGATTACAGAGAATACTGTTTTCCAAATGGGGAAGATGGCCTTGCAGCTATTTGCTTTCTTTTTATTCCTAGAAGCTTTTGCTTTTTGCCACAAGGCAATGAAATTTATGGTGCTTGTCTGGAACACTTCCCTGCTTGCACAAAGACAACTGGATCTTTTGCCCAGTGTCTAAATAGTTTTCTCTTTTCTCCCACTTTGTTGCAAATTTTAGTGTTCTACAGATCATTGTCTTGTTGAAGAGAAAATCAGTCTAGCTTCTTCATTTATTTAAAATATATTTACTGACATATAACATTATTTCTTGTACAGAGATATCACAAATCGTAGCTAACAGTCTTCAGCTAAAATGATACAGTCCTTCTGGGTCTTACTGTTTTACACGCATATACCACACACCACAAAGACACTTGAGCACAAAACCAATCTTTCATTAGACTGAACCAAAATCCCATCTCTAATAGGGGAAAAGAAATGGCAAGCAGGAAGATTAGATGAAAGACTTGAGAAAAAGCAGTACTTTCCCTCTTTGTGGGGGTAATCCCTTATTGTCTTCCAGGAGACAGCAGTTCTCAGCAGCTTGCTGAGCTAACCAACTCTCCTTCACCTCCTCTGTGGCTCAGGCTGCTCCTAGCTCCAAGAACACCTTCCCTGCCACTCAGTGCCTCCCAGCCCATGCTTCTCCCACAGGCTCCTTTTTTCTCTTAGCCTCTCCCTGCCTCTTCTGTACTGCACATGTAGGACTCTTGAAAGCCAAGCATGCTCCCGAGCACTCTGTAAGAGAGGAGCCTCCCCAAATCCAACTGCCAAGGACTCAACCCAACTCAGAAGCTGGACCATGTCCATTATACAGACATACCTTGAATTTGTTCACCACTGTCTTCCTTAGACATGGATAAAATGTAATGCAAAAGCATCACTGATATTACAGACATACTATAGATAACTATACACATTTACTTACGAGACTGCAATCCATTTCCTTCTTCCAGAAAACAGAATGTTGCCTGTCTCTTGACTGCTTTTCTTTTGCCATGCTGTCTTTCCATGTTATTCTACTCAAGTTCCTGCATTTGTGCTGAATATTTATAACAAACAGTGTAGGCTCAAACAGAAAATTCATCTTTTTCCTGAATGATGAGATAGAGAAAAACTCCTCTCTGTGTATCACATTGATCATACAAACATGTTATTTACAAGCATTACTGTTTTGTAACAGAGTAGCACTTTGTATTTTAAACTTAGGAACTGGTTAAAAAAACTAGTTATCCTTGTCTTGCTGCATTCAATCAGTAATTTACAGATGCCAAAAATTCAAACACATGGCCAATACAAATTTTTTTCTCATGATGACAGCTTGTAACCTCCATCGCTTCAGGGTGTATTTCCCCTTCTTTCAGAATTTGCAAAGACTACCTTTTATTACAGAATCATAGAATGTCTTTGGTTGGAGGAGACCTTCAAGATCATCTAATCCAACCTTTGATCCAACATTGCAAGCTCACCACTAAATCACATTCCTAAGCACCAGGTCCACAAGCTATTTAAATGCCTCCAGGGATGGTGACTCCACCACTGCCCTGGGCAGACCATTCCAATGGTTGATAACCCTTTCAGTGAAGAAATGTTTCCCAATATCAGCCTAAACCTCCCCTGGTGCAGCTTGCATCCATTCCCTCTGGTCCTGTCACACATCACCAGGGAGAAGAGGCTGTCCTCCTCTCTCCAACCTCCTTTCAGGTAGTTGTAGAGAGCAATAAGCTCTCCCCTCGGCCTCCTCTTCTCCAGACTAATAACCCCACCTCCCTCAGTCACTCCTCATAAGAGTTGTGCTCTAGGCCCTTCACCAGCCTCATTGCCCTTTTCTGGACATGCTCCAGCACTCCTATGTCCTTCTTATAGTGAGACCTGAACTCACCAGTGCTGAGTACTGGGGGATGATCACCTCCCTATTCCTGCTGGCCACAGTGTTCTTAATACAAGCCAGGATGCCACTGGCCTTCTTGGCCACCTGCGTGCACTGCTGACTCACATTTAGTCAACTATCCATCAATACCCCCAGGTCCTTTTCCAACTTGCAGATTTCCAACCATGCATCCCCAAGTCTGTAGCTTATCATGAGGTTGTTATGACCCAAGTTCTGGACCCGACACTTGGCCTTGTTCAACCCCAAGCAATTAACCTTGGCCCACTGATCTAGCCTGTCTAGGTCCTTCTGTAGAGCTTCCGTACCCTCTAGCAGATCAACACACTTACCTACCTTGGTGTCATCTGCAAATTTACTGAGTCTACACTCAATCCCCTCATCCAGATCATTAATAAAGATATTAAAGAAAACAAGCCTCAGTAATGAACCCCGGGGAACATCACTTGTGACCAGATACCAGTCAGATTTAGCTCCGCTCACTACCACTCTTTCAGCCTGGCCATCTGGTTTTTTATCCAGTGCAGAGTGTATTTATCCAAGCCTTGTGCCATAAGTTTCTGAAGGAGAATGCTGTGGGAGGCAGTGTCAACGGCCTTACTAAAGTCCAGGTAAACAATGTTCACAGCTCTTCCCTCATCCACTAGGTAGGTCAGCTTGTTGGAACAGGAGATCAGGATCATAGAATCATAGAAGGTAGGGCTTGGAAGGGATCTCTGGAGATCATAGAGTCCAACCCCCCTGCCAGTGCAGGAACACCTAGGGCAGGCCACACAGGAACAGATCCAGGCTGGTCTTGAAAGTCTCTAGAGAAGGAGACTCCACAACCTCTCTGGGCAGACTGTTCCAGGCTCTGCCACTCTCACAGTGAAAAGTTTTTCTTTGTGTTGAGGTGGAACTTCCTGTGTTTCACTTTGCGACCATTACCTCTCATCCTATCCCAGGGCACCACTGAAAAGAGACCGGCCCCTTCAACTTGACACCCACCCTTCAGATATTTGTAGACATTAATAAGATTCCCTCCCAGTCTTCTCTTTTCCAGGCTAAACAGCCCCAAGGCTCTCAGCCTGTCCTCATAAGAGAGATGTTCCAGTCCCTTAATCATCTTTGTAGCTCTCCATTGGACTCTCTTAGTATTTCCCTGTCCCTCTTGAACTAGGGAGACCAGAACTGAACACAGTACTCCAGATGTGGTCTCACTAGTGCAGAGGAGAGGGGAAGGATAGTCAGGCACGACCTGTCTTTTGTAAACCCATGCTGACTGGGCCTGAACACCTGGTTGTCTTCTATGTGCCGTGTGATGGCACTCAGGATGACCTGCTCTACAACCTTCCCTGGCCCC
>WTSP01009158.1:24346-37716 GCA_025331215.1 Actenoides lindsayi
CCCATGCTGACTGGGCCTGAACACCTGGTTGTCTTCTATGTGCCGTGTGACGGCACTCAGGATGACCTGCTCTACAACCTTCCCTGGCCCCGAGGTCAGATTGACAGGTCTGTTTTTCCCAGGATCATCCTTTCAGCCCTTCTTGTAGATGCTAGCTTCCAGTCAACTGGGACCTGCCCAGTTCACCAGGACTGTTGATAAATAATGGAGAGTGGAGTGGTGAGCACTTCTACAAGATCCTTTAGTACCCTTGGGCGGATCCCCTCTGGTCCCATAGAACTGTGCACATCTATGTGGCACAACAGGTCACTGATCATTTCCTCATGGATTATGGGGGCTGCATTCTACTCCCTGTCCCCATCTTCCTATTCAGGGAGCTGGACCCTCAGGTAGCAACTGACATTGCTGACAAAAACTGAGGCAAAGTGGGCACTCAGCAGCTCAGCCTTTTCCTTGTCCGTGGTCACAAGGTTCCCTCCCACATCCAGTATAGGGTAGAGATTCTCCTTCACTCTTCTTTTACTGTTAATGTATTTATAGAAACACTTATCTTTGATGATGCTGGCCAGATAAAGTACTAGCTGAGCTTTGGCCTTTATAGTTTTCTCCCTACATAACCCTGCAACAACCTTGTACTCCTCCTGAGTTGCCTGCCCCTTCTTCCATAGCCAGTAGACTTCCCTTTTCTTCCTGAGTTCTTCCCAAAGCTCGCTGTTCAGCCAGGCCAGTCTTCTACCATGCCAGCTCGTTTTACAGTGCACAGGGACAGCTAGTTCGTGTGCCTTCAGGAATGTCCAGCCTTCCTGAACTCCTCTGTCCTTGAGGGCTACCTCCCAAGGGATGCCATTGACCAATCTCCTACACATGTTAAAGTCTGCCTTCTGGAAGTCCAAGGAGATAGTTCTATTGACCTTCCTCCTTGCTTTCTTAAGAACTGAAAACTCCACCATCACATGGTTGCTTTGCCCAAGATAGCCACCAACCTTCACATCTCCCCCTATTCCTTCTCTGTTCACAAACAGCAAGTCTAGTAGAGAGCCTTCCCTAGCTGGCTCGGTCACCAGTTGTGTTAGGAAGTTATCTTCCATGCACTCCAAGAATCTCCGGGACTGCTTCATCGTATTTCCAACAGACATCTGGTAAGTTGAAGTCCCCCATAAGAACAAGGGCTAGCAATTCTGAGACCTTACCCAGCCACCTGCAGAACACTTCATCAACCTCTTCATCCTGATTGGGTGGTCTCTAACAGTTCACTACCATGACATCTGCCATGTTAGCCTTCCCCCTGATTCTTACCCATAAGCATTCAACCCTCTCATCATCATCATCATGCTCAAGACAATTGAGACCTTCCCTAACATACAGGGCCACACCACCGCCTCTCCTTCTGTGCCTGTCCCTTCTGAAGAATACAGCCATCCAACACAGTGCTCCAGTTATGGGATTCATCCCACCCTGTTTCCATAAGGGCAATTACATCATAGCTTTCCTGCTGGATGGTAGCTTCAAGCTCTTCCTGCTTATTGCCCATGCTACGTGCATTGGCATAGATGAATTTTACTTGGTGCAACTTTTTGCATGGGAAGGGTCTAGTCCCTGATTGATCATTCTCAGGCACTACTGAGAGTCCTGGCTCATCAATAGCCCTTGTGTCTTCCCTATCACATGGCTCACTGGCCCCTGTGACTCCTGAGATAGCAGTGGAGCTGGCACACCATCCCACAAATGTCCCATGCTTCTCTCCAGTGAGCCTGTTTTTTCTCCTTCCTCCCTTCAAATCTAGTTTAAAGCTCTGTCAATGAGCCCAGCAAACTCCCCTGATAAAATCCTTCTCCCCCTTTGGGAGTGATGTACCCCTCTGCCATCAGCAGGCCAGGCATCATGTAGATTGACCCATGGTCAAAAACCCCAAAGTCCTGCTGATGGCACCAGGCTCAAAGCCAAAAATTAATCTGGTGGGTCCTCCTTGGTCTTTCTAGGTTGGACCCTGCAACTAGGGAGATAGAGGAGTACACTACCTCTGCTCCCACTCCTTCAATGAGGTGACCCAAGGCCCTGAAGTCTTTCTTGATAGCCCTCAGTTTTCTTCTTTCAAGTTTATCACTGCCTACCTGGAAGCTTAATAGTGGATAATAATCCATGGGCTGTATCATGGCAGGAAGCTTTCTTATGACATTCTTGACTTGGACCCTGGGGAAGCAGCAGACTTCCCTTAGAAGTGGGTCAGGTCTGTCTGTTACGGTACCATTCAAAGCTCATGTTGATGTCTCAGCCTTATTCACAATATATACTCTGACACAGCTGATGAGAAAAAAATCCTGTCGTTTTCCTTCCTTAAGTAAACTCTGCATCATTTAGTATCAAGCCATGTAGATCAAGCTTTTCTTTTTGCTAGCATCACCCTCAAAAATCAGTATCTACACAGATTCATGGCTAACAGTGTATTTTCCTTGAGCTCTCATGTTTTGGAAATAATTTTTTTTAACTGCAAATATGGTTGAAACAAGCATATGGTAGAAACCACACTTAGATTTAAATTGGTTACATTAGGAAAAAAACCGAAGAGAGAAGTTCTGCCATTTGTGCACAATTAACAACTGAAAACTTACATCAACACAATGGCAAAAGAAACATCTCCATGCCAGATGCAATCTGATTTTCTTACTTTGTTTGAGGTTGGGTTTTTTTGTGGTTTCTTTTTGGTTTGGGGTTTTTTTTTTGTAAATTTTGCCACAAAGCTGTCCACAGACATGAACATGTGCCCTGAACAGGAGCACACTGTATGCCTCATTTAAACCCTTTGGTGGATCAAAAATCAGCACCTGATGTTAGGAGGGGGTTGACTAACCAGAAGTGATGGGTTTAAGACCACTGTGTGACCGCAGGTAAATAATGTAAGCTTTGGAGTCCAGGATCCAAACACAGTCAGTGGAACTTTGAAACTCCAGCTCTCCCTACTGGGGTCCCCCATAACTCTCCAGAGTCTCGAGGCACTGAGTTCTGGCATCAGATTTGATGCCTAAATTTAGACAGCTACCACAAAACAAACAAACAAATTATTCCAACTCTTCCTTAAATTCACTCTTTTGTTCTTAATCCTTCTTGCTCAGGAACGCACAATTCCCGTCCAGGATGAAATTCTTTTGTTCTCTGGGATTTAGGTTGCAGGCTGCTGTCACAAGGTCAAATTCAGGAAACCGCTGAAGAGAAGCAGAGTATATCACCCATAAGCATTTTCAGTAGACTGTGCTATCTCTATTGCACTCAAATTATGTACTAAAAACTGATTTTAGCATTTCTTTGGGTGAACCCACTCTGAGACGACAAATCAAGGAACATAGGAAATCCAAGTACACCTGTTGCCATTGCATCAGTGGCAACTAAAACATGATGAGGTCACTTTCGTTTGTTTGTTTTTCCAGTTAACAGGGAAGAATTACTTCAGAAAAGAACAAAAGCTACACTTGGACAAAATAAGTTCTTGGAGTTTAAAAAAAAAAAAAACAGCAAAAAAAATGCTTCCTGCATACAAAAATGCTGACTATGATGGAAAAAAAAGCTGTTCATCAAGTGTGTATCAAACTGTCTACTGTTAAAGGCCATATCAATGTCAACTACCCTGCTGCCTGATTCCAAATTACACTTGCCTGGACATGTGAATTATTTTCTCACCTGCACATGCCTCAAAATGTTTTTAGAGCTCCTTCTGAGCAAATCACAACAAAATTTCAAGTCAGAGTTGAAACAAAACACCACAAATACTCCATGCATATACAGACAAATGAGAAATTGCACTTCAAGGTAGGCAGTTCTTGGCTGGAAGATCTCTGAACAGACATAACAAAAGCAACCACCATTTAAATCGGGAAGTCAGAAATACTTTTCAACTGGTCCTGTCATGAAACACTTCAGGCACTGGAAACTAAATATTACAAGCAGGATACTAATTTATACTTAAATATAGTAAAGATCACTAACGTATGCCTATTTTTAATCTTTTTATCAGAGAATTTTCACATTAAGAGGCATAGAGGCAGTTCTGCTAGTCAGCACTTTTTGAAAGCACTAAGCAATCGCTGTGGGTCAATTTGGCCACCCTCAGATTTATTTCTTACCACTACCCGAGGCATCATGTAACGGTTCTGTAATGTACTTAAAATGTAGCTGACATTAGCTTGTATCATCTACCTTGTGATAGGACTGTACCACTTCTTTATTTTTTAAATATGTAATGCTCTGACAGTGTGAGTTATGTTTAAAGTGAAGTCAAATTGCTCGTAATAGCACCCATCAGTACAATTTTAGATTTACAGCTGATTTTTCCAAAGTGCATACTGCACTTTTTAAATTCCCATGGATGCAAGATTAGATTAATGAACTAGGATGATGTAACAGTTAAGACAATTGACTTAAATCTATAAACAGATTAAAATCCATTTCCAACAAGGTATCTCTTTTACATATTAACCCAGTGCAGAACAAAGTATTTCCCTATGACTCTAAACGAGGTGTAATTTTTCTTCCAAAGAATAGTAAAAGCAATGGCCTACAAGTAAAACCCAGTAAAGGCTTTAAAGACAGATTGCTTTGGGGTGGTGTTCTTTGGTGCCATAAATCTAAAAAAACCTATTTTCTCTGTTTGAATGTGCTGTAACTTATTAAGTTACAAATCACAAGAACTGTTCTCACAGCTTTTATGTCCAGAATGAAATTCCTCTGATGTTGTCACTGTCAGAAATGGTGCCTAATGAAACAGCTATGGAATATTTACACTTACAGCTCTTGGAGTTTCAAAGATGAACATGTAAGAATCATCTACATATATTATATCAATAATTAATCTAGATCCCATTTTCAGGATCAAAATCCAGATCCACATGAAAATTAGCCACTTCTCATCTCAAGGCTCTAGGACACACATGTATCTACAGAAGATGCACAAGTAATGCTGTTACTTTCTCCCTGTTTCAAAATTTCTCTCAAGAAATCTTCAAGCTGAAAGACTGGACTTCAGTTTGGCTCTTAACCAGTTATTCTTCTCTTACCATTATAGTCACAATATACATCAGACCTAGAGTAATTTCAGGATCTTCTCACCTCTATCAATATAGTGCTCCTATTTTCAGCTCCTCATGAGACAGACAGGGAGGGTGTGCAGAGTTACTGGAATGCTAGGAGCAACATGACTGTGCCAAAGGGTCTGGACTACAGGTACTAGGTGGAAGAGGCTGGGCAGCGAGTAAGGAGCTGCAGCAGAATCCTCCTAATGCAAGGATTTATCACCTCACTCACAACAGGGAGTTGTGGGTTGTTGGGTTTTTTTCCCCAACATGACCTCTAGCAAAATGTGCCACTCTTATGCTTGCTGGGCAGACTGATTAGGAGCTTTGTGAGAACCCACTGGCTATTACCGACAAGAATTGGCACTCTCCACTACAGGCCAGGCTGTCTCTTATTCTTGTCTAGACAAAACATCTTTGTGCATCACACCATCATGTGCACCCACTGACTGATGCACATCCAACTTCCAGCTTCAGATGTAGGATTAAAAATTAAAGCAGCTTGAAATATTTTATGCTTTTTTATTAGCATTTAAAAAAAAAAATGGGTTATGTTAGAATTTCCCTACACACATGTGAAATATGTTTTATCTGGATTTTTTAATTTATTTTTTTAAATGTCATCTCTTTCAAATTACATTCAGATGTCCATGGAAACTAAACTTTAGGTTAGGTATACTCAAAACCACAAGTCTTAGTCATCCAACTTGCTGGACAGTGCAAAAAGCATTAATCTTAATAAACAGACTTTTTTTTTTTTTAAGCAGCATATTATCTGTAGTTACTGAATTTAAATCAATCATTTTAGGCTAATATATCCTTTAAGATTTTAAAACTAATAGATCTCAGACTCTCGCACCTCATTATTATTCACAGATTGAAAGGTGAAAATAAGCATTTCTTCTATTTCAATTCCCAGCCCATTTCTCAACTTCAAATGAAACACTTAATGAACTGTACTAGCTGAATAAACTGACAGAAAGAAAATATTCTGTGCACCTGCAAAAGAGGCCACGCTGCCAAAAGCTGGTTTAGCACTTCAGCTAACATCAGTTACAGGTGCTTATTCAGTCACTTTTTCACAGTTCAGTGGTTTAATTTTCTTTAAAACTTTGGCAGCTAAACTGTACAGCTTGAATACCACTCCAGCAGCATTTTTTTGCTAGTAGTAGAACAGTATAATAAAATTTTTGAACGTTATAATGGTATTTTACAGGAGTATCAGAAGTTACAGCATTAGTATGGGGTTTGTAATATTTAAATATGAGCTGTGTTTTATGTATCTGATCTAAATTAAGAACCTTTTCTGTTTTGACCTTTCCTTAAAAAATAACTCCTATTATGATTATTTTCTATTCTGGTCATGGTAAAGTAGTTTTAATCTCAGCTTTCAAATGAATTCTAGCCAATTTTAAAAGATGTTAAGATGAAGTAGTAAAGTCTCCTGAACTTGAAGCTTTCTGGGAGGTTTCAAGGAATGGTAAGAACGTAAGACCAGCTATATTGGGTCCACTTCACCCATTATCCCACATCTAACAGTGGTAGCAAATACTCAGGGAGAAAGCATAACAAACTGCATCCTAGGAGTTTGCAAAAAAATTACGTTTGCAAGATTTCCAAGTCAGAGTGGCATCTGGACCACCATATTTTAATAGTCACTGATACTGATAAGTCATCTCCTGTGAATTTCTCATTGATTTTTGGCCTGTAACCCCAAATTACACAATTTAGTTGAATGCTTCATGAAAACGTTTAGGGTTGTTTTGCTTTATAATCTGTTGAATGACAGTTTTGTTCAATACTCCTAGTTTTTACCTGGTGAAGGAGATGAATAGTCATTTCCTATTAATCTGTCTTAATATTTAAAATGGTAAGATGACACTTTCTGTAAGTAAGTTAAAACAGGACCAAATCACAAAGAGTTATTTGTCCTGTTGGGAGGGTTAAGAAGAGATGACCAAAATAATCTACAGGATTCATCCCTCTATGAACATACTACATACTTTTTTTACTTAATCTCTACAGTAAACAGACTTCCCTCTAATGAAGTAATGAGTTAGCAAAACATAAATCAACACCCAGTCCATGGGAAAATTGTGCAACATATTGGGAGGGATGTGCCAACTATGTTCAGGAGTAGTAAATACACAACTCCCCATTTTACTTAGCTGAGAGTCCAGATATCTGTTGTGAGATACAATCAAAATCTGAAGTGGCACTTCAGAGTAAAGAGATGGAAAAAAACCAAACAACTATCAACTAAGGCTCTTGAAAGGGTAAGTTAAATAGAAAGAAATGAGAAAAAACTACACGGCAACAGGCAAAATGACTGAACTATTTAACTGTTGTTTGTAACTTCATTAATGACAACTTTCATAAAGATGGGTTCATCTCTATACTGGAACATGTTCATATGGAAGCAAACAGTAAATGAACTTTAGTGAACAAACACTCCGAAAAACCCCTGTGTAAAACTATATTACTTTGGTTTCTTAAGAAAAATAGGGTGATGTATTACCTCAAGACCTTTAGTTGAAGTCTTTTTTTTTTTTTAACTCACACAATTTCAAACTATCAATCAGGCAAGCTTAGCAGGCTCATTTTCAACCCGAAATACATATTTTGTCATATTGCCTCAGAGCTAATACAGCACATAGTACTATAGAGATTTATATACATACATACACACTCGTTTGTCTCACCTAACACTAGAGTGTACTGACAGAGATTGCACTATAGCCTTCCAGAAGGATATTATGTTTTAGCCTTTCAAAACCTTCAGTTGCAAATATTTAGTTTACTAAGTGGGTTGGTCTGTGTCTTTTTAAGATATGACCTTTGAAACTAGTTACACATCATACCAATATACAAATACCCATAAACCCAGCAACATCACAAAATTAGTAACATAGACAAAAATCTAACAAAAAATATTGGCATTGACTAAAGTGTGTCAAAAAACAGCACAGACTTTTGTAATATAATTTATTCCATCATACTATGTGCCATTCATCACCTTCCCCAAAACCTTCCCTGAGGCAATAAAAGGCTGAAAATTAACATTTCAGCTAGAGAGAAACTGCAGGAAAATCTGTAACTTGCGATGGAAAAATATTTTTCTGCCTACTTAGCATATTTTCATGGGGATACACCCTTACCCCAAAGTAAGGCATATTAAACCAAGTGCAAAGGGAATAGAGACAAGGGGAATAATTGATGAGAAACAATCTTTGGGGAAATCAAAGGCAGAGGGGCTATTAAAAAGGAGTTCTTTGGTAACAAACTATGCACATAAATCTATTACCACTGCTACTGCTACATTCAGGGAAAGGAAGGAAAGATTAGCTTGTTTTCTAAATGGGCGACCCAAAGAGAGAAACACATGGAAATTTTTTTTATATACATATATCTTTAGAGAAATCATTGCTGTATTCCTTTACTGCAATACAAAGATAAACTTTAGCTATGCTGGTGCAAAGCTCATTTCCATGAATCAAGGACAACTAAGTAATATCCAGCTTATGTCATGAGGTCAAAATATACCAAGCCTGCACTCTGACTGAAATGAAAAGTTATCTTCAAACCTTTAGCTTGCCTAAGAACAGAAACCATTTGTTTTAGGAACACAAGTAGACTTTAATTGATCATCACAATTCTTTAAAAGCAGATTAAACTGAATGTTGCAGAGGAGAAAAATCTATCAAGCACTGTGTCATCCTCACAACACCTATGACAAACAGCACAGAGCAACATTTGATATCACTCCTATGAGAGCAGCCTTCCGGTGCACAGAAAGAGAATAAAGTCGCATATGCTTAAGGAAACAAACAGTTTTGCCTCAAAGCACACAAGGTAACATGTACTTCTAGAATGCATTGCTTTTGAAACTTTCCAATTTCAAAAAGTTAGTTTTCCCTGGATCACACAGGAGAGAATTATTATATTCATGTAGTAGATTGAAGATACTGGCAAACATTAGAACCCTTAGCCAATAAACAGACACTGTGACATTAAGATGAACAGGATAGCCTTTATGCAAGAAAAAAATGTCTTTCCTACTCTAACACAGCACGTATGCTGGATACAAGCATTAGCAACATTTTGTTTATCAAATTAAGTTTCAGTTCATATCTGTTTTCATAACTTTTAGAAAAACATAATCATGCGGTTTCCTCTTTATTTAAAAATACACTGTCTGTTTATCCACAGTATCTCAACACCAACTTGAAAGAGGACTAACCAAATATATGCTTTTTAAAATACCCCCAAGCCTACTTAGAATACTTCCACTTCAAAGCAGATGAGAAAGAGAAGGAATTCTTTCTGAGCTCTAAAGTCACAGAGAAAGAGATGACATCCATACCCTGCAGATAATTTAAGCCCTGACAGTCCTATCAAGGGAGAAACTTCCAAAAACTCCTGGAAGAAACCTTGCCTTCAAATCCCTTGAACTTCAAACTAAGACACTGGCAATGGAAGAAGCATCTCTGTTGATTGACTTAGCAACCCAAACACATAAGGCCATTCAAACTGAGTGTTTTGAACAACTACTTGAAGCACAATTTAAGCTAGAGCAAGCCCCAAGGCACAGGAATATACTAAAGCTGATGAAGAATATTCTCTTATCTGAAGCCTCTAAAAAACCTTCAAGGGAACTCCATAAAAGTGCAAGTAGCCTTTCTCAAATGTTAGACATGGCCACAACACCAACTGCATCACAATGGAAAATTCAAAACTTTCTAGGCTAGTAGTGTTATTATCCTGTACTAGCCCTACTGAGGGTTAGAGCATTCCCAGGTAGCAATCTCGGCTTCCAGGAAGTGTCTGCTGTAAAGACACTACATAAAATGTCTAGAACTGAAAGAAATGACAGTTCAAAAGCACAAGTGCCTCAATATAGCTTGAACTTCAACTGTCATCGTTATTTGTTAGCTTATTTTAGGAGAGACGCTATAATCAACCATTCCAACCATCATTTACCCCCAAATCTTCCACTTGCCTAGCACACCGTTTGGGGTGGGTGGTGTATGTATATGTGTATATATAAAAGAAGAAAAATCTAAAGTAAAGGCATGCAAATTTTGAACTACCAAAGTAAGACCTTTCAGTGAGAAAACCAAGACAAATGCCATACTTAGCAGGGAAAATCTCCAAACAGAGAAGTTAAATTCCTATCATTTATGAGAGAATTTTATAACCTGCTACGAAGAACTGTTGTAAGCAATTATTTTTTTATCTAACCTCAATTTTAACAGTAATAAAGGTACAAATTAATTAAGAAGCTACATTTTATTATAGTAGACAACAATCAAAGGAACCTAATTGTATCTGCTTCCTGTAGTGCTTGTACTCTGAAAACAGCTTCAGGGACCTTCAACACGATTCCCAAAGAAAGGGAGAATGAGGAAAGAATAATTAAAACAATCAAAAAACCATCATGGAGATACCTACACATACCTCACGGGTTTTTATCCTACCTTAATATTCAGAAGTGACAGTATCACCAAATAACATCTGTCTTCCTCCAGGTAAAATCATGATTCTAGCAATAAACACGTATGTGTTCAAAAACCTCAAACCATTATCCCAGACAGGACTATCTGCGTATAATGTCAGCATCCCTAGTACACATAACCCCAGCCAGCACGGGCTCTCTGAAGGTTCTAACACACCTCACACCAATGTCATCTATTACTTCAACGAAGCTATCTTCAAGATGAGATAATGACTTTAATCACACATCAGCAACAAAACAGCAGTTTGGAACAGAGAATAAAGGCAATCAGTCAGCAAGGTCTGCAGAACTAAGTCCCTACTCTGCAAAGTTTTCTCAGCTACCATCTCAGGTCAGAGAAACATTAAGATACTCAAAAAAAACCCCAAAACCAAACCAAACAAACAAGACATTCATAACCAATGTCAACAGAAAACAGTGCTAGTTAACTCAGTAATCACCACCTATATATAAGGATTTAGATCATTCCTAACACTTGTTAGTTTACTAGTTAGTGCACCAATGAATACACTCACAATTTGCCAAAAACCCACCATAATACGTTTTACTGCTACGAAGATAAACAACCAACAGTGAATACACAAAATGTATTAATCTAAACAGCATTTGATTAGAACACAAAACCCAGAACCTCTGCAAAAGAAAGGAAACAGGTGTTTATGTTACTTTCATACATGAATTTTAAAGAAATTGAATTGCACCTCATTTTATCTATTAAAAATAATTTTGCCTGATTATGTAAACTCAGACCAAAGAAAACACCATTAGAGATGACATCTAATGCCAGAGAGCATCAAGGTCTTGCGGATACAATGGGAAAATAATTAATTGTCAGTCCTAGTTGAGCTTCAGTGAAACACCTAAACTTAGTCTTCTAAGGGTACAAAAGTTTAAAAGTGGTGCTCACCATACAATAGCCTTTATGCCAGGAAGGAGAAGGGCTGAGGAGTTGGACAGCCAGAAGACCATCTCTGACACAGAGTTTTAAAATAAACACTTTCACTGGGGTGTAGATTACCTTACATTCACCATGGGATAAAGTCAATGCAACTAAGAAATATTCACCATACTGTGATTTCATTGTAACGCTTTCTCTCCACAGTTTTATACCTAAGAAACAAGTTAAAACATGGCCATGAAGAATTTACGACAGTATTTGGGGTTAGAGATGTTGAAGTTTACCTCCATTCAGTTTATAAATGTAAATCATCTATTTAGGCATTCAGTTGTCTGTATCATTCTCCAAAAATTTTTATATGTCCACATCACTAGTGTACTCTGGGAAGTTCTGCTGACACGAAACAGTCTCCCAAGACAAGCTCTCTCTGATGCCAGTTGAGCAACAGTGTCACAGCGTTCTTTACTTACCCACAGAAATACCACAATCAGTAGATCATTTCTTCACTGTTTCAGACAGCTGACTGGACACATTAAATGGATGTGTGCTTCTCTAAATTTTGTAATATAGATTAACAGCTGCTTTATTAGCATTTGTATTGTAGCATGCGATGCATTCCTTACCCAATCACATTTTCTGTCAAATGGAGATATATTTTTCTTATATTTAATTGTAACCATGTACATGAACCACGTACACCAAGAGTTTCAGTATTAAAAAGTTCTTCTTTATTTTGATAGGAGAAACTGAGTACAATGTGAGCCTTGATAAATCTTTGCACACTACCTGAATTATAGATGAAAACTGAAAAGGGAAATAGAGATGCAACTGAATCTAAGGCCTCTCTGCAGAATGTACTTTCAGCACTCTTCTGCTCACTAAACCAAAAAAAGATTAAGATACTTGTAAGATCTACACTGAATAGAAAAAAACCAAAAAGCAATGCCCCTTCCCTCTCTTCAGGTTTCTACTGAGATGCAGCAATGAAACAAGAACAAAGATAGCACTGGTACTTCTCAAAAAACTATGGTCATTGAGTGTGCTAAAGTATGGCATCATGGGATGGCATCATGAGGTTTTCATCTACATCTGAACGGATGATGGTGCATTTCAATAGGCAAGTATTACATCTCCTCAATACAGAAAAAGTCAGTTTTGGAGAAACAAACACTTCATCATGTCATGGTTTCAGTAATCATGCTTAACAGGAAAATACCAGGTCACAAAACCTACTACTGAATTGAGACCCATGTACCTAACAGAAGTGAATGACTATTTCCATCAGCAATTTAAGCCCTCGGTATCAGAAACTTCAGTAAAGCCTTTTCAGCTGTCAGAAACTATCAGAATTGCTTACTTGGCAGTCTCAATTCAGACATGGTCAGCAACACCTGATAATCCAGCTGTGCAGGGGGAGGAGGGAAGTGCTCAACTACGTTTGCACCTCAACTTGCATTATGGACACAGCAGATCCTGTGTTCATAAAGTTAAAATCTTCCTGCATTTTCCTTAAATTAAACATAGGAGACCACAATTTCACCTGTTTGACAACACTGAGTTAGCTTTAAAAAGTAGAGATACATTAATTTCAGGGAAAACAAATACTGAATAATTTCCTGAACTGTTTTAAGGATATATATGCTAATTATTTAAAAAGTAATTTGATAGTAAGTAAAATAACAAACCTACTTTTTAATTCTAAAATTTTGCCAGTATGTGGAAGCAATATAAGATACAAGGTACTTTCAGCTTTCAAGTCAAATATAAGATTGTTTTTACTTTGGATCACCTGCAAAGTTACAGGTGATTGGGGGGGGGGGGGGGAGGGGGGGGTAAATAAACAAAAAAAGGGAAAACAATGATTTCTTGAAGAGGCAAACTTTACCGGGTATCAAAA